>JAVJIF010031337.1:0-172305 GCA_038442645.1 Agave tequilana
AATCTAATGATCTTTTAAACTTATGAGTGATGCAACAATCTCTCAAAAACACGAAAGAGCCGAATACCCCTTGCGAGGTTCTGAACTCCTTCGTCCCAATTCCCCTTAAATGGGTTAGAGGTGCGCAATGCAACCGTGTTGTATTGAGGTGTGATTGATCAATGCCAAGTATGATGATGAAATGAAAATCTCACAATGTAACACAACAAGTATATCAACACAAGATTCCACAAGTAAAATAGCAAGTAAAGTAAACAAATAAGGATTGCACAAATAAAAGTTAGTTCTCAAGCAATAAATTGGAAGTGATATAAAGCAAGAAAGTAAGCAAGAAGAACGCCAAGGCAATCGCAAACAAGATGGTTTGTTTCGAGGTTCGAGCCCGTTGCTCTAGTCCCCGCCTTCACCTCCGTGAAGGGTTTCCACTATCCCTTAGGATCCCGTACAAGTTAGGCCTTCAAAGACCTCAAGCCCGTAGCTTCACCTTACAAAGAAACTCCACCAAGGAGCTTGTCTCCACAAGAACAAGAATTACAAATAGTGATCTTTAACTAGACCAACACACTCTTTACAAAACACTCTCACTCTTTTACAACTTCACCTATAGAAAGAATATGAAATTTTTGGCTCTATGAAGTGTGGTGAGGAAAGCTTCAGTTGTAGAGTGATATTAGAGATCAAACAACAACTGAAAAACCAATTTTGAAAGAATGGAAATGAAAGCTTTAAACTATTTTTCTCTTTCTCTTGAAAACTATGAAAACTTGTATTTTTTCTTGGTAAATAACTAAGGCCTATTCCCCACTATTTATAGGGAGAGAATAGGTTAAAACTCTGATTTTTCCAGCTAATTTGATCAGAAAAAGAGTCCCAACAACTCCTAAAAACTCTGTTAAAGAGAAAACCAAAAACAGATTTTCAGAAATTCAAAAGAAGAAAGAGCCGTTATGGCTGATGCAGGCCTACCGGTCGACTGCCGGTCGACCGGGACCCTGCTGGCAAAAGAGCCGTTGGAGCTTCGGTCGACTGCCGGTCGACCGATCCAACAAAGGAAACACAGTTTCCTTCTATCGGTCGACCGACCCGGTCGACCGAAAAGATACAGAGAGCAAACGTCTCTTTTCGGTCGACCGGTCAGTTGGTCCGGTCGACCGACAGACATGCACAACCTGTGCATGTCCGGACACAGCAGCCGGTCGACTGCCGGTCGACCGGTCTGCCTGAAACAAGATTTTTCTGGGCAGTTTTTGAGATAGAAATTTTGTAAAAATTCTTTAAAAGAATCTGAAGCTAAGTGTTATGCAGAAAATAGTTTATATCATGTTTTAAACAAGTTTTTGAAGATATAAAGCTTTGAGTCCATGTATGTATAAACTAAGGCATAAACTTAGAAATAAACATTTTCAAAAACAAAGGAAACATACAAAACAAGTGTGTGTGCAAATCCTAGAGCCAAATTTCACATATTCCATCTTTAACAAAACTATACTTACAGACTTCTAGGTCTTCAAGACTTCAAGATGGGCAATCTTCACTTGATCTTCAATATTGTACTTTGAGCCCAATTTGACTTGTCTTGAGTCCAATGTACCTTCCTTTAGGGAAGAATTCATCTCTTTAATCTATAAAACCTGAAACACACTTAAACAACAATTTATATTAGTACAAATAACTAATATGTTTTGTAATCATCAAAATACACTAAACATGGGTTGATTGTAACCTTGGGCCAACAATCTCCCCCTTTTTGATGATGACAAAACATATGAGTTATTAAACAAATAAAGAGGAAAGAGCTTGGAAAGCTCCCCCTTAAACAATGCTATGTATTTAACATGAATATGAACAACTATGTAAGTATACATAAAGTATTGAAAAATATCATCACCAAAAAATAAACTATCATAAGGAATAACAAAATTTAAAACAAACCATATATTTTTCCTCCATATATTTTCCAAACTTATGTATATTTATATTTCTCCCCCTTTTTGTCATACATCAAAAAGGGTTAAAAAAAAATTTAAGACAAAACAAAACAAACATATTAGAAACCAAAACAAAACAAACTAAGAGATTTTAAGTATCAATCTTACATACATTCAATTCACCACAAATAAATGAAAATCTTGCATAATCTAAAGGTTTTGTGAAAATATCTGTAAGTTGAAAATCTGTGGAAACAAAATCAATATCTATGTCACCTTTTTCAAAGTGATCTCTAAGAAATGATATCTAATGTCTATATGTTTGGTTTTACTATGTTGATTAGCATTTTTGGTCATGTGAATAGCACTAGTATTATCACAATAAATCTTAACATGATCAAAATGTAAATCAAAATCGAGAAGAGTATGTTTCATCCAGAGTACTTGTGCACAACAAGCTCCGGCTGCTACATACTCCGCCTCGGCGGTTGAAAGGGCTACACTATTTTGCTTCTTGGAAGACCAAGACACAAGACAATTGCCCAAGAATTGGCAAGTGCCACTTGTGCTCTTCCTATCTACCCTACAACCGGCATAGTCGGCATCCGAATAACTAGTCATGGTAAATTGGTTAGTTTTCGGATACCACAAACCTAAATCAATTGTGCCCTTAAGATACCTTATTATGCGTTTTACCGCTATTAAGTGTGATTCCTTAGGACATGATTGAAAGCGTGCACATAAACATACGGAAAACATTATATCCGGCCTACTAGCCGTAAGATAGAGTAAACTACCAATCATGCTACGAAATAATTTGATGTCTACTTCCTTACTTGTTCGTCCTTGTCAAGTTTCGTAGTGGTTGCCATGGGAGTCTTTGCTACTTTGGATCCTTCAAGCCCGAACCTCTTGATGAGTTCTTTGGTGTACTTGGCTTGGTTGATGAATGTCCCATCACTACGTTGCTTGATTTGAAGTCCAAGGAAGAAGTTGAGCTCCCCCATCATAGACATCTCAAATTCCTTTTCATGCATGACTCAAAATTCTTGCAAAGTGAAACATTAGTAGATCCAAAAATAATGTCATCAACAAATTTGAACTATGAGGATATCTAGATCTATATGTTTGGTAAATAATGTTTTATCAACTTTTCCTTTCTTAAAATCATTTGAAATCAAAAATGAAGACAATCTTTCATACCAAGCCCTAGGGGCTTGTTTTAAACCATATAGTGCTTTATCTAATTTATAAACATAATTAGGGTGTGTAGGATCAACAAACCCGGGGGGTTGTTCAACATACACCTCCTCATCAATATAACCATTAAGAAAAGCACTCTTTACATCCATTTGAAATAACTTAAAATCTTTAAATGAGGCATATGCTAAGGTCATCCGTATGGCTTCGAGCCGTGCTACGGGTGCAAAGGTTTCTTCAAAATCGATTCCTCGATTTGAGTGTAACCTTGGGCAACTAACCTAGCCTTGTTTCTAACTACATTACCCGATTCATCCAACTTGTTCTTAAAGATCCATTTAGTACCAATAGTTGGTCTATCTTGGGGCCTAGAACAAGATGCCAAACTTGGTTGCGCTCAAATTGATTGAGCTCCTCTTGCATTGCAAGCAACCAATATGAATCGGCCTCGGCCTCGAGGACATTTTTAGGTTCTATGTGTGAAATAAAAGCAAAATTACCACAAAAATCTTGAATCTTAGAGCGAGTGGTTACCCCTTTTGATACTTCACCTATGACGAGGTCCTTGGGATGATGAGAATTGAATCTCCAATCCTTTTGGTAGTGGTTGAGAGGGCTCCTCTTCATTTGCTTGATGTTCATTTCCTTGAGCCTCTTCCACTTTGGCTTCACTTCCATCACCATCCTTTGGCTTGTCTCCCATGGTAGTAGAAGCATCCTCCAAGGTCACTTTCTCCAAGCCTTCATCTAAAGCATCAATTTCTACACAATTCTTAACAAACTTGTTAGATTCCTCAAATTTAACATGAATAGATTCCTCAATAGTCAAAGTTGACCTATTGAAGACTCTATAAGCCTTACTAGTATTTGAGTAACCTACAAAGATAGCCTCATATGATCTAGCATCAAATTTTCCCAAATTAATATTTGTATTTAAAAAAAACATTTGCAACCAAACACTTTGAAATAAGAAACATTGGGTTTTCTAGAAAAATACATCTCATAAGAAGTCTTAGTAGTATTTTTACATAGGAAAACACGATTTGCAATGTAACATGAAGTATGAACGGCCTCGGCCCACAAATAATGTGGTAGACCATATTCATTTAACATTGTCCTAGCCATCTCTTGTAAAGTACGATTTTCCGCTCAACTACTCCATTTTGTTGTGGAGTTCTAGGACAAGAAAGTTCATGTTTTATTCCATGTTCCTCACAAAAAGTGGTAAAGGGAAGGTTAATGAACTCACCTCCTCTATCACTTCTTATTTTAATTATTGAGGAGTCATTTTCCTTTTCAACTCTTTCTTAAAGGCTTGAAAATGTGAAAAGGTTTGACTTTTATGTTCAAGAAAATAAAACCAAGTAAAACGCGAAAAATCATCTACTAAAACATAAGCAAATCTACTCCCACTTAAACTTTTGGTTTGTGTTGGGCCAAATAAATCCATGTGGATTAGCTCCAATGGACGTGATGACATGATATCCTTAATTGATTTGAATGAGGACTTAGTTTGTTTCCCAAATTGACATGCGTCACAAACTCGGTCCTTTTCAAAGTTCAATGAAGGAATACCCTTCACCATTTCCTTAGAGTTAAGCCTAGAAATATGGTCAAATGAAACGTGGCCTAATCTCCTATGCCATAACCAAGAGTCGTCATTGAGGGCTTTTAAACATGTTATATTACAAGACATATTTAGCATATCAATCATATAAACATTGCTTTCACGAAAACCGGAAAATACACAAACATTGGAAGTTCTATCAATTACTTTACAAGCAACATTGTCAAAAACTACATCAAAACCTTTATCACAAAGTTGACTAACACTCAAGAGATTATGCTTGAGGCCATCAACTAAAACCACATTTTCAATTAAAGGAGAGGTGCCAAGTTTTACATTACCAATACCGATGATTTTACCCTTGGCGTCATCTCCGAAGGTGACGGTGCCACCTTCATGATATCTTGATAGGGTTGGAAAGTTGTTGATGTCCCAAGTCATGTGCCTTGAGCAACCGCTATCAAGATACCACAAACCTCTACGTCGTTGGGCTTGGAAAGTACCTACATCATTTAAAACAATTGTTGACTTTGGTACCCAAACTTTCTTGGGTCTTGAAAGTTAGTGTTACGAACCCAAACATTATGATGTGATGCACTTAGTCTATCATAACAAAAATTAGCTAAGTGTCCTTTCCGTCACAATGTGAACATGAGTACACTTTTCTATACATGAATGCATGGTGTGTATGTGAAGTGTGAGCATGCTTTGGGGGTTTACCATGATGCATAGGTTGTGTAGCATGTACATGAGCATGAGCATGAGCATGATGAATATTTTTCTTAGGAGCTTGTTTCTTAGGAAACATATTCTCCATCTTCTTCTTATCAAACTCACTACACTTTTTCAAAACAACATCTAATGAATCTAATCTTTCCTTAAGCATGGCAATCTCATTAGAATCTATAAATGGGGTCTTTCCTTTACAAGCAATCTATATTTTTCAAAATCATTTTTAGTGGAAACTAAAGAAGAATGCAAGTCATTATTTTTCTTTTGAAAGATTTAACACTTGAATACTCAAAGATTCATTATCCTTTTTCATTTTCAAGTACTTTTTCTTCATGAATCATAATTTTGAGAAAGTTCTACAAATGCTTCTCCTAGCTCATCCATGGATAAATCATCATCAAGAAGAGTTGAGGGGGTTACCTTGCTTGTGCTCTCATTTGCCATGAAGCACATGTTGGCGGTGTCGATCTCCTCCTCGGATTCACTTTCGTCATCCCATGTTGCTTTCATAGCCTTCTTCTTGTATGGCTTCTTGGATGAAGATGGCTTCACTTGGTCCGGACACTCCGCTACAATGTGTCCCGGCTTTTGGCAATTAAAGCAAATGATCTTCCTTTCTTCCTTGCCTCCTTGCCATCTCCTCCTTCCTTGGAACTTTGCCTTGTTGTACATCCTCCGGACATTTTTGACTAGAAGTGAGAGCTCCTCGTCATCTTCTTCTTCGTCATCTTCGTCGGAGTAGGTAGCATGACTTTTGAAGGCAATGGTCTTCTTTTTGGAGGGTGCCATGTCCTCCATTGCCTTCCTCTCCATCTCATGGGTTTTTAAATTCCCAATGAGTCCGATGAGCTCAATCTCATCTTTATCATTGAGTTCCTTCAATGTTGTAGCTTTCACTTCCCATGATGGAGGAAGAGCCCGGATGATCTTTCTCACCCTTTGGTCGTTGTTGATCTCTTCACCTAGAGAAGAAAGCCCATTAGTAATCTTAGTAAATTTAGTAACCATATCATCTATGGTTTCATGTTCTTGCATGCTAAAATTTTCATATTGGGACCGAAGAAGGTCTATCTTGGCCCTCTTCACTTGTGATGTTCCCTCATGTGTTACTAGCAAATGGGTCCAAATCTCATAGGCGGATTTGCAATGGATGACTCTAGCTATGTCATCATCATTGAGGGCTTGTAGGAGTGCATAATGAGCCCTAGCATTGGCATCAAACTCCTTGGTCTCAATTTCGGACCAAGTAGATTCATCACCATCGGGGGCACTAAATTGTTTAGTCACGGCCTTTGCAACTCGGCTACCTAGAGATTGCAAGAAAACGGTCATCTTAACCTTCCATATGGGAAAGTTAAGTCCATCAAACTTAGGGGTGTCTTAATACCATCGGCCATGTTTACTATGTGGAAATGAATGAAATGATTAGCAATATGAGGATCTCTCTAAGGTTGTTAAGCCAAATCCTAGAGTCCAAGCTCTGATACCAATTGAAATACACCTAGAGGGGGGGTGAATAGGTGTAATTGCTAATCTAATGATCTTTTTAAACTTATGAGTGATGCAACAATCTCTCAAAAACACGACTAAGAGCCGAATACCCCTTGCGAGGTTCTGAACTCCTTCCTCCCAATTCCCCTTAAATGGGTTAGAGGTGCGCAATGCAACCGTGTTGTATTGAGGTGTGATTGATCAATGCCAGGTATGATGATGAAAATGAAATCTCACAATGTAACACAACAAGTATATCAACACAAGATTCCACAAGTAAAATAGCAAGTAAAGTAAACAAATAAGGATTGCACAAATAAAAGTTAGTTCTCAAGCAATAAATTGGAAGTGATATAAAGCAAGAAAGTAAGCAAGAAGAACGCCAAGGCAATCGCAAACAAGATGGTTGTTTCGAGGTTCGAGCCCGTTGCTCTAGTCCCCGCCTTCACCTCCGTGAAGGGTTTCCACTATCCCCTTAGGATCCCGTACAAGTTAGGCCTTCAAAGACCTCAAGCCCGTAGCTTCACCTTACAAAGAAACTCCACCAAGGAGCTTGTCTCCACAAGAACAAGAATTACAAATAGTGATCTTTAACTAGACCACAACACTCTTTTACAAACACTCTCACTCTTTTACAACTTCACCTATAGAAAGAATATGAAATTTTTGGCTCTATGAAGTGTGGTGAGGAAAGCTTCAGTTGTAGAGTGATATTAGAGATCAAACAACAACTGAAAAACCAATTTTGAAAGAATGGAAATGAAAGCTTTAAACTATTTTTCTCTTTCTCTTGAAAACTATGAAAACTTGTATTTTTCTTGGTAAATAACTAAGGCCTATTCCCCACTATTTATAGGGAGAGAATAGGTTAAAACTCTGATTTTTCCCGCTAATTTGATCAGAAAAAGAGTCCCAACAACTCCTAAAAACTCTGTTAAAGAGAAAACCAAAAACAGATTTTCAGAAATTCCAAAAGAAGAAAGAGCCGTTATGGCTGATGCAGGCCTACCGGTCGACTGCCGGTCGACCGGGACCCTGCTGGCAAAAGAGCCGTTGGAGCTTCGGTCGACTGCCGGTCGACCGATCCAACAAAGGAAACACAGTTTCCTTCTATCGGTCGACCGACCCGGTCGACCGAAAAGATACAGAGAGCAAACGTCTCTTTTCGGTCGACCGGTCAGTTGGTCCGGTCGACCGACAGACATGCACAACCTGTGCATGTCCGGACACAGCAGCCGGTCGACTGCCGGTCGACCGGTCTGCCTGAAACAAGATTTTTTCTGGGCAGTTTTTGAGATAGAAATTTTGTAAAAATTCTTTAAAAGAATCTGAAGCTAAGTGTTATGCAGAAAATAGTTTATATCATGTTTTAAACAAGTTTTTGAAGATATAAAGCTTTGAGTCCATGTATGTATAAACTAAGGCATAAACTTAGAAATAAACATTTTCAAAAACAAAGGAAACATACAAAACAAGTGTGTGTGCAAATCCTAGAGCCAAATTTCACATATTCCATCTTTAACAAAACTATACTTACAGACTTCTAGGTCTTCAAGACTTCAAGATGGGCAATCTTCACTTGATCTTCAATATTGTACTTTGAGCCCAATTTGACTTGTCTTGAGTCCAATGTACCTTCCTTTAGGGAAAATTCATCTCTTTAATCTATAAACCTGAAACACACTTAAACAACAATTTATATTAGTACAAATAACTAATATGTTTTGTAATCATCAAAATACACTAAACATGGGTTGATTGTAACCTTGGGCCAACAGTATCAGAGCCTAGGTTTTCGACTTGCGATGTGAAATCTTTGACTTTTGTTTCGCAAAAGAGAACCTAGTTCCTACCTGTAACCTGAGACAGTTATGTAGACACTGCAATATACATATACTATTCACGTGATAATATTGACTCCATTTGGAAATTGATCGTCCTCCCTTTGGAATTCCGTTCTTGATCTGTTGATATTCATGATTCTAACACTTCAATTAGAGTGATTTGGATGTCCATCTTGATTTCATCCTTTCTTCCTATTCATTTCTCCTAATTCTATCTCTTGAGATCGGTTACTCCATGTCGAAGCTGGTAGCAGAAATCAGAGCGCGCAGCGGAAGCGTGGTGGATTTATGATGTGCAGAGAAGCGATATAAAGCTTGTTTGTCTTCTCCTTTGATTTTGGGATTCTTTTACCATTCCCTGCTTTATTGAAATTTCGAGGACGAAATTTTTATTAAGGTGGGTAGAATGTAATACCCATAGTTAGTGATACTGTATTTTATTTTTCTGAAGTATTTATTTTAATTTACAAATTATTTTTTTATCAAGTTAATTTATTATTTTCTTTCTGTGATTATTATTATTAAATATGCAAGTTATTTTTTTGAGATAGTAAATAGTAATTTAGTTTTATGTTTGCCAGTATTTATCATTGACATTTCGTTGCTAACTATTATTATTTTTTTATTTCTATTAGTTATTAATATTATTAGTAGTAGTATCTTTTCCATTTTCCATTTGATTCTTGACTCTTACCCCTTATCTTGATTCATGTCTATTATACCTCATAACCCATTATCTCTTCTACACCCATTAGTCAAGTCCATTAGCCCATCCTATCATGTCACTTATTCTTCTTCATTCTTTTTAATTTTGCCTTGGTCCAATCCAAGCCCACAGTTCATAGCCCAAACCCATCTATTTATTTTCATCCTTTTTCTTTCAATTTCTCAAGCCCAACTACTCATTTCATGTAAGCCCATTCTTCTCTTTTCTTATCCCTTTCTTTCCTTTTCCTTCTTTTCTATTTCTATTCCTAAACTCCATTTACCCATTATTCATTAGCCCTTGATCCAAGCCCATGCAATTATCTCTCTTTGTTCCATATTTTTCTCAAACCCAAGTCCATGTGAGCCCATTACCATATAGCCTATACTCTATATTCTCATACCCATTTACATAGATCCAAACCCATTAACTCCCTAGACCCAACCTATTATTTATCCAACCCAAAACCCGTTAACTAACCCATCTTATATATACTCTCAATACTTACCCTAATCTAAACCTAGATCTAAAACTCCTCCTCCCCAATTCACAGCCGCCACCACCAACAACAACAGGCGCCCTCCCTCTTGATGGCCACGGCAACAACACCTCCTCTCATCTCCAACTCACAGCAGCCGCAACAGCACCACCTTGACCGGAGCCCTTCCCCCCTCGTCTCCGGCGAGATCCGCACCAAGCCTCGCCGGAGTTCCAGCAGCCCGGAGCTCCAGCAGCAACCCACACGCAGCCCCATCTCCAGCAGCCCCAAGCCGCCTCCTTCCATTGCCCCCACGCCATTATCGCAGCCATCTCTGTACAGCCGCACACACCCTTCCTCCGTGTGCTCATCCACCACAGCCGACTGGCCTGGAGCGCTCTCTCCCTCCAAGACTATCCCTTCGTCTCTCTCTGAGCTCATCGAGATTTCAGGACTTTTCTTATCATGGCGCTCCAGGTTGAGATCTTGGGGAGGTTAAATCGTGCTCGGGCAGCTCAACTTACCCATTCTGCACTTTGTTTGCCAAGCACCATTATTTATGCCAGTGGGACACAAGGTACAATAAAAAGGCCTAATGAATGACCAGCTGGAGGGTGTTGGTTGCTAAATGATCCTTGGGTATGCATGATTTTTCTAATTGTGCATCTTGCTAATTGGTTATCTTTTGCATTCTTCACCATTGCCGTGAGCCCCCAATAGCACCACGACCACTGGAGCTCCCCCATTGGCCATGAGTAATCCTCCCATTGCTCTCCTTCATTTTGTGCTAAATATGTATGTTGATTTATGTATATATAATTAAATTGCATGTGCTTGTGCATTAATATATGTTTATATATGGGTTAACTTTATGTGTATGTTTTCTTGTGGGTTACTTGCATGTGCGGCAAAATCCTTACTCCGAGCCATTTTCGGGCTCTCTGCGGGATGCCGTAGATCGCCGTCGGCGAGCGCGAACGCACCCCACGCCCTTCGCGGCGAGTTGCTCTATCCAACGATACCCTCCGCGACCCCGGACGCCTCCGTCGGAGCCTCCGTCGGTGCGCCGCAAATCGGCTTGAGGTCAGCTTTATTTAAATGTAATTGGCAATATGAAAATATTTGGAAGTTCAATTATATGTGTGTTTGTGCATGTGTGCGTGAGTCATCTTGCATGTTTGGATGCTTGCATGTATATTCAAGTAAATATGCATGGTATATATTTATGTATGAATTTATTCTTTAAGCATCTATATCTATAGTTTAGTGATTAAAGTATATGCATTTTAGTTAATAATAGGTATTTATTAAATTGGACATGTATGTATGTGCATTCTTATTTATGTACGTGTACACGTATATGTTCGTATGCACGTGTGGGTATTTAGCGTGTATTTATAATTATTTGTATATATTGGTTGCGTATTACAGCATTTTGGATTTGTTTGGTGAGATCCGGACCAGCGCGCAGGCAGCGAGCGAGCGGCAATTCCAGGCCCTTCCGGCGAGCGCGAGATCCCCAGCTTGCAGCCAGGCCTTCCCCAGTACCCTGGCTACCGTCCTATGCAGTCCGACAGCAAAGAGTGGCGCCACAGCGACCGTAACGGCGACTCGCCCGGTAACGACCAGATTCCCCAATGTGAGTGTCTCTCTCTCTTTCTCTCTCTTTATTTATTAAATGATCGCAGATATTATTTTATATGTGATGTAAATTGTTGAGTAGATTTCTTATGTTACATGTTTATGTGTGGAGATCATCGAGCGTGGGGTGGACGGTCATCTCCCGTTATTTTACATGTTGGATGCATAGGAATATGAAATGCATGATTCTTGATACATGTTAGAACCCCCATGTTTGTCCTCTGTATATCTAGAGTATTGTTGTAGACATATCAGGATATAGCATGAGGGTAATTGAGATGGAAATTGGTGGTAATGACTTGATCTAATAGAACTTAGATGCATGCATATGTTGTGATACCGAGTTTTGGGATATCATGTTTGATCTTAATAGAAGTGTGAACCTTTGAGGATTTGGGAATCAAATTAAATTGTTAGAGTGAGAGGACTAGTATTGATTATTGAAATATGTTGGAATAATGATTATTATATCAGATTGCTTGATTTGTATTGATACTTGTGGAGCATGTACTATTGGAATCATGAGTTGGTTGTGTTGACCTTGAATTGACCTGGGACTTATGCTATTTACATTGAATGATGATCAGTAATTAGACAAGACTTTATTAGCGAGTATTTGAGGACATACCAGATATGACTGAAGTAGTTGAGTAGATATTCTAGATCACATGTGTTTGAGGATATACTAGGTGTGACCTTACCTTATTAAAAGATTAGAGTTCTTGATGATTGGATTGGTAGTACATGGACTTATTTAGAGTTGGACTGTGATTGGACTGAACTAGAGTTATAGAGGGCAGGTGGTATATTTTATGTAAAGGACTTCCAGACTTGTTATTCTTTCTTTGTTAACAACTTAAGTGATGATTCATTCAGATATTGATGTGGCCTTGTTATGATGTTAGAGACTGGATTACTGTGGTTGATAGAGATCGGGTTATTATGATGGTGATCTATTCGATGTCAATGATCTTGTACTTCAGAGCTTATATGAGTTGGTAGAGATGTATATCGGCTATTGTTATATGCAGTACAGGCATATGAGATATCCATCAGTTCTAGATGAGGCTGGCTATTGAGTATTATCTACTGTTATTGTATAAATCCATGTTATTGAAGTTACTGGGAAAAATGATTGTTTGACCGTAACCACGGTACAGTCCTATTGTTCATCGTATACACGGTTACTGCTACTGTTACTGTTACTGTTACTGTTACTGATATTGTTCACCGTGTATACGATTACTGATTGACTGTTACTGTACTGTTATTGTTACTGTCACCGTATCGTCCCAGTGTTCTAGATAATATGGACATTGACTGGTTTAACTGAATTGAATGAATAATAATGTAAATGGACAACTTACACTGGGATTGGGGAAATTGATGGAGGAGACAGCGTCTGTATTTTGGGTGGACCTAGGATACAGGTTGCGCAACCGAGATACGGTTCCACTTCAGGGTTCCGGGGGATGACTGACATCCCGTATTGTCCATATTGTCATTGTATTGACACATTGTTATTGTTATTGTTATTGACTACCTAGCGGTAGGACCTGGTTCAGCGCCAGGTGATTGGGTCGTGGTTCCGGGTTTGTACGGAACCCACCTAAAGCATGGACAAAGTCTCTTCTATTAATTTCAATAACTTTGGACCCTGATTGGCACGTGTAGTAGGCGTAGTATGGGATGCGCCTATTACAGGTAGCAATTAGTGTTCGCTGACGTAATAAATAATAATGAACTGTTAATGTATTGTGACTGGCATTAATCACCTGACTGTACATTTGTATCACTGTGATAGACACATGACCATAACCATGACTGGATTGTATTACAACTAGTGACATGCTAGGTTCACACCATAACGTTAGTGTTGTTTACAGTTATGTTAGCTACCTTGTTTTACATACTGGGTGTTATTCAGTGTTTATCATGTTATTCAGTCTTTTTATATCTGCAGTTGATCTTACTATCATATATATGCACATGGTTTCTTCTACACGAGCTGTTTTCCCTTTACACACACTCATTATGGTCGCGTTCTGACGACCCTGGATTTGCACGTCCAGATATTGGACGGTTGGTTTCCTTTGTGCAGGTGTTCGTTGGGACCGTTCGTAATGCAAGGAGCTGGACTCTCTTCCTTTGATTCTGGTATACTTGCATTTTATTCTTGTTATTATTCTTTGATTCCTGTATATCACCTTTGATTTCTATTCAGCTGTCATTTTCTTCCTGTTATTCATTGCTATCAGGTGTAGTCTTATATGTATTATTGCAGTGTTCTTTGATCATTATGCTTCCGATTCATAGCTTGTTCGGGTTACAACTTAGGCTTAGCATATATACGTGGGGTATTATCCACGCGTATATACGTCGCCATAACGACTCCGTATCTTTAGGATCGGGGCGTTACAGATGTGATCGTTTTTGACACCACATACAGAACTAATAAATTGAGCTTGCCATTTGCTCCATTCACTGGAGTAAATCATCACCGGCAGTCAATTTTGTTCGGCTGTGCAATGCTTGCTGATGAGCAGAGGGATACTTTTGTTTTGTTATTCCAAAAATGGCTCAAGTGCATGCATGGAGTTGAACCGAAGCTGATTATTACTGATCAGGATGCGCAGATTGGTGAGGCCATCAAGATTGTTTTCCCGATGTCTGGGCATCGTTACTGTTTCTGGCATGTACGGAAACATATTGCCGAGCAACAAATCCCAATGGCTAACAAGTATGGAGAAGATATGGTCTCCGATTTCCATGCTTGGTACACCTCCCGCGATATAAGCACTTGTGAGGAACGATGGCGTCTGATGAGTGAAAAATATCAGTTAGAAGAAGAAGATGACAGTTGGTTGATGAAGATGTACAGGCTTCGTGGACATTGGGTTAATGCATATCTCAAGGAAGTTTTCTGTGCTGGAATGACAACCAGTCAGAGGTCCGAGAGTATTAATTCCTTCTTTGATGGTTTTGTTAACTCAAACACTAAACTAGTGGAATTTGTTCACCAATATGATAAAGCCGTTGCTTCCCGTCGTGCATCTGAATCTCTTCAAGATTTTAGGGGTTTGAATTCTGTGCCCAATTGTACATCCAATCCATATGAGATACAGGTTTCGAAGTTGTATACACCGAAGATTTTTCAGTTGTTCCAAAAGGAATGGGCAGTTGTAATGACACTGTTTTCAGAAGAGGTGGAA
Source organism: Agave tequilana (assembly GCA_038442645.1). Classification (NCBI taxonomy): domain Eukaryota; kingdom Viridiplantae; phylum Streptophyta; class Magnoliopsida; order Asparagales; family Asparagaceae; genus Agave; species Agave tequilana. The sequence goes on from JAVJIF010031337.1 coordinate 14,800, forward strand.
CATGACAAACCTGGATCAACATATTTGGTTGGTAATTTTTCAGAATCAAAAGACAGTTGGGAAAGGTCAGTTATGATAAGCGAGAGGACTTCATGTTTCTTGCAGTTGCTCGTTATTTGAAACAGATGGTATCCTATGTAGACATATTCTGTGTATTTTGTGGCGCAATCACGTACACATATACCGGAATCATATATACTTCAGAGATGGAGGTTGGATGCTCGTTACAAAAACGTTGCAATTGAAAATGGCATGAGGCCTTTTCCCAGTCAAGGCACTCCACGGACGGCTAGATTGTGGACAGTTCGTTCAAAATTTAATGCAATTCTGGACATGGTCGCTGATTCTGATGAAAATCTTTCAAAGTTGGAGGGAGTTTTGGAAAGTTTTGCCCAAGATACCACTAGAGAATACAGAGCAATGTCAGGAAATGATCATTCATCACATCCTAAGACTGCCGTTGGTTCCAGTGGATCCGTTGTCATATTGCGAGATGGTGAAGAATTGAATATACGTAATCCAATTGGTCCTGTACCAACCAAGGGGAGACCTAGAGCTGCATCCAGGCTTAAGTCTGGTTTTGAAGATTCTATATATCATAAGGAAGTTAAGCATCGAAGATGTGGTAACTGCCAAGAGCTGGGCCATTACAGGACTGGTTGTCCGTTAATGGTATATTACATTAAACCTGTTAATCATTTTTTTTTATAACGATTAATCTTTAAAATTCTTACTATTTATTTTTTTATTGGCAGAAGAAGTAGGTTTGGGTTGCCTCCATCTCGAAGGAACAAAGACTTCAATTTTTTTATGAAGTGCGACCAGGGTCGCACAGTGTAGAGAGATTAAGTCGCATTCTGACACTGACGTGTAATTATAATCAGATTTATTATCATTCTTTGATTTTCACTGTATTATTTTTGTATGTACTTGTACTTTAAAGTTTTAATGCTACAAAATTCTACTTTATAGTTTAATTTTTTTTGTACATAATGTAGTCAGAGACTTCGGTCGCAGTGTACATGGTTAATTGCGACCAAGGTCGCAGTGTTGTTATTGATAAAGATGGCCAGCAACTGCAATCTAGGGTCGCACTACATGTACTGCGACTTAGGTCGCAGTACGTTAGGTAGGTGTTTCCTTTATATTAACACGCATAGCGACCAAGGTCGCAGTGTTGTTGTTGATTAAAACATTGCCGCCATCAACTGCGAACAAGGTCGCATTGTATTTTATTAAGACTGCGGCTATCAACTGTCGCAACCTTCTTTTTAAAATTTTGAGATGGTGAAGACTTAAGTCGCAGTACGTTAGGTATGTGTTTCCTTAATATTAACACGCATAGCAACCAAGGTCGCAGTGTTATTGTTGATTAAAACATTGCCGCCATCAACTGCGACCAAAGTCGCATTGTATTTTACTAAGGCTGCGGCTATCAACTGCAACCAAAGTCGCAACCTTCTTTTTAGAATTTTGAGATGGTGAAGACTTAAGTCGCTGTACGGTAGGTAGGTGTTTCCTTTATATTAACACGCATAGCGACGAAGGTCGCAGTGTTGTTGTTGATTAACACAATTACTGAAGGCATGTTTGTTTCTAACATCAGTACGCAATAGTAAAAGCCAAGTTGTAACAAATGAAGACTGTAAATAATCAATGGAACTTATAATAAATAAATGTATATAAATGTGTATAAATTAAATCAATACAACAAAAAAAATATGCAATGATTTGCACTTGAAATATTTTTTACATTTATAAAAAAAAAATTGTGGTATATCAATAATTTGTCAACTATCAGTCTTCATATGTCATATGTCGTATAATGTCTGTTTCTTCATCCCAACTCTTCTCTATATCTGCAAGTATCATGTATGCAAGCTCACTTCTTAGTTTCTGTACACCAGCAACCGTAACAGCATCAGCAGCTGATAGATGATAACCAGATGCTATGCTTTCCATGTACTTGCATACATATATAGCGCAATCAACACTGAAATTTCCATAGAGCAATCATTAAATGAAATTAGTTTTTGTACTAAAAAAAAGTAGAAAATATGAAATGAAATTAGATGTCAAAAATTTATATACCTGTTTGCTTGTTGGGGCATTTTGCGTATTTTATTTTAATTTTTTTCATTAATTTTTTGGAATGAATCTCAAAAATCTCTAATAATCTTTCTTTCTGCAATGTCAATAGGAACAAAATTAGTATTAATCAAATTAATTGCAAGTTTTCAGTAATCAAAATATTAAATTTCAACTCACCATTATTCTTGCATCTCTTTGGTAAAGCTTTGTTATACTACCTTTTTTGTCAGCTGGGACCAAAGAGTTGTAAAAAATCCACTCTTCTGTGGAGCAATCGAATACCAGCAAGGTCCAGTGAAATCCCGGCTCGTCGGCACTATGTTTGTGATTGATCGGGAAGAACATGTACTGCACGTCAGCTGTCCAGTTTTTCAACAGCTTCTGCTTGATGAAATGACCTTCCAGATCTTCAATTTTATTTACAACACCGTGCTGCGGATAAGAAAAAAAATTTATATCAAATACAAAATGAATTTAAAATATAACAAAAAATTATAAACTGCGACCTTAGTCGCAGTATATTATTTAGTCGCAGTACATGAGTTAGTAGCAGTACATTTTATTTATAAACTGCGACCTTGGTCGCAGCTCCGACCTTGGTCGCAGGTCGCAGCTGTTACATTTGTCGCAATACATGTGTTAGTAGCAGTACATTTTAATTATACACTGCGACCTGGGTCGCAGTTCCGACCTTGGTCGCAGGTCGCAGCTGTCGCAGTACCTGAGTTAGTAGCAATACATTTTAATTATAAATTGCGACCTTAGTCGCAGTACATGTGTTAGTAGCAGTACATTTTAATTATACACTACGACCTTAGTCGCAGTACATGATTTATGCCTACACAGAGATAGAGAATATTAGTAATCTGTTCCAGAGTTGATATTACATTAAACCGTAAAGGAGAAAGTAGATTTTTACCCAAGCTTCGCTTCGGAAGAATATGCTTTTTAATCTTTCTCTTTTCTCAAGATGCTGCATGTAGAAATGAATGACATTTGCATCTAAGTCTCTACTGAACATCAGGTCCTCAATGTCATTCCTTGAAATGATGATTGCATTATCGGTATCCTGATATGCAGTAGAACTGTAAGATATTCAAAACAAAGTTAGTAATTTAATTGTTCTTATATAAAGGTATAACAGAAATTTTTTGATATGAATTAACTTACTCAGAGTAGGACTTGTCGAAGAAATGTTTTATAAGAGCTTGTTGATGGGGCTGCAGAATTCTGTATGATGTGGTTTCGGTCAATTCTCTCGATTTTGGCTCAGTAGAGGAAATCTCTTTGTCGCCGAAACCAACGGTAGAACTCGCAGCCGCAGGCTGTGGAAGAGGATTTTCATTTTTTTTCTTCTTCTGTTTTGGATAAATAAAGTCGGAGTCATCGCGATCTCTTTCAGCGCGCTTGCGTTCTTTGACTCCCCTTTCTATTGTTCCTTTAGAGGTTTCCAAAACAGCTTCTTTTGAGGATTGCTTCTGAGGCGGAGTATGTTCTTGAATTTCTTCTTCAGAAGCTCTATCTCTTTGGATTTCTTGAGTCATTTGACTTATATTCAGAGAAAAACTTGGCACATCTTCTCCAGTAATATTTAAATAGACTCAGAACCCATGATTTTATCCTCTTCCAGTTTTTTCTTCTTCTCCTCTTCAGCCTGCTTCTCCATCTGCTCCTTCATTCTTTTGTTCTCCATCTGCGCCTTCCTCCTCTTCTTCTCATTCTCTTCCTCTTCCCTCCTCCTCCTCTCTTGCCCCTCCTCTTCCCTCCTCCTCTTCTCCTTCTCCTGCTCCTCCTTTTCCCTCCTCTTCTTCTCCTTCTCCTCTTCTTCTCTCATTCTCCTTTCATTCTCCTCCTCTTCCCTTCTTCTATTCTCCTTCTCCTTCTCCTCCACTTCTCTCCTCATGTTCTCCTTTTCCTTCTCTTCTTCCTCTTCTTCTCCTTCTCTTTCTCTTCCTCTTCCCTCTTCCTCCTTTCATTCTCCTCCTCTTCCCTTCTTCTATTCTCCTTCTCCTCCACTTCTCTCCTCCTGTTCTCCTTTTCCTTCTCTTCTTCCCTCTTCTTCTCCTTCTTCTTCTTCGCAGCAGCGGCTGCTCTCAGCAGCTCTTCTTCTTCCTCTTCTTTAACCTTTAATTTTCTCTGCTGCCTTTTTTGTTTTTTTCTTCTCTCTTTTTCTCTCTTTTTTAATTTTAATTCAGCCTTGAGTCTTTTCTTAGTCTCCATATTTTCAATCTTTTTTTCAAGCTGAGAAACATAATCTCTCAAGTGCTGATTTTCAGACCTCAAATGTTTTATTTCTTCTGCTTGAACATCCGGTGGAGGTGGCAAATAACCTTCAAAAATTGGTTCTTGCTCACTCGTTTCAGCCGGTTCTGGCTCCTTTTCCGCCGGGATGTCAGCCTCATTACATGTATGGCCTCCTTCATCTCCTTCACTTTCACCTTCTTCTTCTTCTTTTTCTTCTTCTTCATCTTCACCTTCATCTTCTGCTACTTCTTCTTCCTCATCCTCTTCCCCTTCAACAGGAAGGTCAACCATATTTTTTTCAGCATTAGAGATGTTGGCCATTCGACTCAAAATCTGAAAATAAACATAAAAAGGTAAGCTAAAAATAAAACAATGAAATAATGATACTTCGACCATGGTCGCAGTTTATTTATGAAATATTTTGGATAAGAATGCGACCATGGTCGCAGTATGTTTGTCGTGCACAAATTTATCTGCCAAGACATGCATCTCAACACTGCGACCATGGTCGCAATTCTGTTGAAAAGGGTATTTTCAAGAGAATGCGACCATGGTCGCACATTATTTGTCAGGCAGAAAACGAACTGCGAAAGGTGCAGCTCAATACTGCGACTATGGTCGCATTTTATTTGTACTACACATAAAAAGAAGTTTAACTTATAATATTGTTGTCAATCTTTTTTAGATCAACTTCAAGTAGAGATCTGCTAATATTTTGGAGGTCACATCTTACTGCGCGTGGGGTTTTTTCCTCCAAACCAGACCTCTGCTCAAAAATAGGTGCCGTCTCACACAGCCAATACTGCAAAAATGAAAAATTAAATTAGTTTCCACAAATTTTCTCAATTTATGGGTAAATTTCATACAATGTTGGCCAAATTTGAGATTTCTACTTACAATAATTTGCACGGAGCATCCTTACAGCTCGTACGTTGTTTGCCTGAAGATGTCCATTGAGTCAATCAGGAATTGCCAAACAGCTTTTGCCCAGCATATTGTCCTCATCAGTTGCATATTGGCAATCTGTTCCACAATATACCACGGCACCGTGCATTTACTGCCAAAGAAGAAAAGCGTGGCCGACTTGTATAGGATGACTAATGTGGTAAAGTCTTGAGCTGCAAGTCTATTTATGTCTCTTATAATTTCATTTATAGACAATTGCTGCTCAGATTGTTCATCCGGTGTCACATCTAATATATCCCTCTTCCTTCTCTTGACAAGAAGATCATCCAAAGCATCTTCAATAGATACTTTTGTGATCTTCTTTATATTGGGAAAAAATGTTTTATAACCCCTCTATCTTTCATCGTACATGTCTTATTCATCACAAAATCTGCCCCATTGACAGGTAGACCAAAAGTTAGGGCAACATCCTCCACTGTTAACTTAATCTCTTTGCCCCCAATTGTAAAGGTCTTTGTATTCCTGTCATACTTGTCTAAAATACGTAGTACGGCAACGTTTGATTTTAGAGCCTTTTCAGCACCAAATTCTTCATTGTAGAACGCCATGAAGATTGGGCCAAATGGGGTATTCTTCATCGCCTCTACGAAATCAGCCTGTATGTACTTCTTAAATTTCTTCATTAACTGGCACATTGGTTTTATGCTTGATCTCAGAAGATGAACCTGTATCTGTTGTTTACCTACGTAGGAAGAAAAATTAAACACTTTAGACCAATGATTATTTAAAAATTATAAGGGAATAAAAAGCATATTTGTTTTTTAATAAACTGCGACCTCGGTCGCAGTCATGCATTGCAAAAAAAAAACTAGAACCAGGACTACACTGCGACCAAGGTCGCATAAGACTACAGTTCAAACAGAAACAACTGCGACACAAGTTTGATAAAAACATATTATTTAAAATAAACTGCGACCTTGGTGAAGACTTGAGACTACAACTCTTATTTAAACAACTGCGACCCCATGTCGTCAGTATGTAAGAAAAAAAAAGTAAGTTTCATATACTGCGACCTACGTCGCATTCGTCTACAAGGAAAGGTAAAAAAAAAAAAATTTTCAAAGTCGCACAGATCTGAACTGCGACACAGTAAAAATAGAAGTAAATAATAAAAACTTTCAAAAAATAGGACCTTTATCGTCTCAAGTTTGAAAATCTCTTTCTTAATTGCGACCATGGTTCCAATATTTAAAAAAAAATTAAAAAAACGTGCGACTTCAGAAATAAATCTTGAAAATATTTAAACTATTAAAATACACAAACCCTAAAATTTTTTGAAAATATCATTTTTGTAGTACCTTTTTCGACGGATGATTTCTTAGGCGCCATCAGTTGCAAATATGTTTTTTAAAAAACGGATCAAATTTTTGAAGGAAAAGAACTAATTGGATCAGAACCGTCGGTTGAAGTTTTAGAGCTGTAAATTTTTTGGAAGACAATTTTTTTACAATAAGGTAAAAGGTTGTGAGGGAGGGTATTTTCGGAAAATACAATGTTGAGGTGACTTGAATTTAATTGGGCGGGATTTTACAGGATTTTGTCCGCCAATTTTTTTACAGATGTGGGGCGGTGATGTTGCCACGCCCGCAGGATGAGAAAACTCTCTCAGCCTGCAGGCTGAGGTACAGTAAGCCCATATATATATATATATATATATATGTATGTATGTATGTATGTATGTATGTATAACAAATAGGGAAATGATCCCCTAAGAACCGTTCTCAAATAAATATTTGAGAACTCTCATCGTGGCCGTTAGATCTGACAGATTTGGATTAACTCAATTCTATCAATTTAGGATATGTTCTCACAGATTGAGAGCAAATCAATTCTCCATCAATTTAGGATCTGTTTCCCACAGATTGAGAGCAAATTAAATTCTTTCCTTCCCGTCTCTCTGTCTTCCTCTCTCTTCACTTCTCGATCTCTCTCTCCAATCTCCGGTGGCCTCTTCAATCTTTTCCGATCTCCGGCATCCTCTCTCGGCATCCTCTGATCAACGATCAAATCATTTTTACGGTGTCATTTGCGAACCGAGCACGTCTTGCAGTTCGCCCTCTCGTCAGTTCATCGTCTTCTCATCTCTGCAGATCGCGACATAGACGACGGTCATTGCGAATTCGTTTTCTCGTCGAGGTCGTCTTTACAGTTCGGCTTCTTATTTCTGCATCCTCTCGTCGGGTTGTACAGGGACCAAGGTAGTAGCTAAAGCTTCTTATTTCTGCATAATTAGATGGAAAAAAAAATCTAACGTAGTAGCTAAAGCTTCTTATTTCTGCATAATTACAAGCTTGGAATTAGATGGGAAAAAAAATCTAACGTAGTAGCTAAAGCTTCTTATTTCTGCATAATTACATATGTAAAATGCATGTTTCAAAAATCTTGATGCGACTTTTTTTAGAATTAAGATATTCGTTTTATAAGAACACATGGGCTAAAGTCACTTGATCATTGTTAAAGCAACATTGAAAACGGAGAAATCCAATCCTGTTTTTTCTTCAAAACAAGACAACCGAAAATAAGTGAATTATCTTCTCAATTTATTATTGCTAATATTATTTTTTTGATTTGCAGGAAGCACTATATGTTTCATAAATCTCATTGATGTTTTTATCTCATTTAAAAAAATTTATCTTATGTCTTCTTGTCTCTACAGATCACGACCTAGATGACGGCCATCGTCAGCTCGTCTTCTCGTCGAGCTCTTCTCTGCAATTCATCTTCTCGTAGATATCGTCTTCTCATCTCTGCAGTTCATCTTCTCGTCGAGTTCGTCATCTTTTTATCTCTGTAGATCGTCTCGTGATCGGGACGACAGTCTACGCTGCTCAATCAAGTACCCGCTTCACGCATTGTCTCTGTCGTCGTCTCCGCAGCCTGTTCAGGCACCCCCTTTTCCCCTTGCTTCTCCCCCGTGAGCCCAGAAGTTCGCCTCCATCCACAAAGTCTTTGGCACCAGCAACGTCTCAAAGATGCATATGGTAACAACAAACAACAATCAAGAATTAGTTTTCTTAATTAAACACCAATAAAAATTTATTTTTCTTAATTTGCAGGAGGCTCCTGAGACCCAACAAGTCGATGCAGCGAATAGTCTTGTCTACGAAGCCAACGTGACCGCGATGGCATCAAATGCAGTTGAACTAGGTATGAGATTCAAGCAGATCATATTTATTACTTTATTCTACCTAATAAAGTTTTAGCTAATATTCATAGCACATGTATCTCCCATTAAATCTAAAGTATCATGATTATGTTTGATGTTGCCTCATGACAACGTTTCTAGGTTGTGTCATGGAAAGTCAGCATGCTACATCTCAAGTTTTAGACACCGATAGTTCATCGCAAACAACATGGATTCCACAAGTTGATGACTCTCAAAAACCAACTATGGGAATGGCATTTAAATCTCTAAAGGATGCAGAAAACTTTTATGAGGAATATGGGAAGGCTGGAGGCTTTGAAACTCGAAGTAGTTCGACAAAGCTTTCGATCAATCGAGAGCTAATTGGGAAAAGTTTTGTATGCGCAAAGGAAGGTCAGACACAAAGCAAACAAATGGGATTAAAAGAACAGGTTCAGTAAGAACAAACTGTAAAGCAATCATGCGGTTGGCTCTAGATCGAACAAGTAAAATGTGGATAGTAAAAAAGTTCATTGAAGAGCATAACCATGGGGCGATTACTCCATCTAGATTACATTTGTTGAAGGCAAATCGCGAGGTTAGTAAGGCAAAGAAACAATTAATGAAGCAATTTAAGGGAGCTAACATATCTACAAGCAAAGCCATGATTTTTCTCGAACATGAAAATGGAGGTTACAATCGAATTGGATGCACAGAAAGAGATATAAGGAATTGGGAGAGAGATGTTCGACAATCTTTGAAAGGACATGATGCACAAATGTTGATTGACCACTTCACGTGGCATCAAGAAAAAAATTCTTCCTTTTTTATGAATTTGATACTACTGAGGACGGTAAATTAAAGTGGTGCTTTTGGGTTGATGCTGTAGGAAGGTTGAATTACTCTCATTTTGGAGATGTACTAATGTTTGATGCTACTCACAATACGAATCAATATGGCTTGATATTTTCAGCATTTGTTGGGTTAAATCACCATTCACAGTCTATCTTCATGGGATGTGCTTTCATTCCAAATGAATCTTCTGATTCTTTTGAATGGGTATTTCAAATGTTCTTAAAGGCAATGGGAAAACCACCTGCAGCAATGATTACTGATCAAGATCTTGGAATAGGAAAGGCATTATCGAGAGTGTTCCCACATACTCGTCATAGACTTTGCATGTGGCACATATTAGACAAAGTTCCAGATAGGTTGGGTTCATGGGCACATAATCAGGAGTTTATGACACCATTCAAGACTAACATTTGGAATGCAGTATGTCCAGAAGAATTTGAGGCAATATGGAATGCCCTTCTTGAAAAACATGACCTTAATAATGACTGGTTGAACTCATTGTGGATTATTCGGGAGAGATGGGTATCAGCTTATCATAGAACCCACTTTTGGGCTGGCGCCTCGAGCACCCAGCGGAGTGAAGGAATGAATGCTCTCATGAAGATGCATGTTTCAAGACGGAATACCCTATACGAGTTTGTCGTTATTTATGATAGGATTCTTGCAAGACAAAGAGAGAATGAGATTCAAGCAGATCACAAGACATTGGAGAAAAAACCTACTTTGAAGACACCATGGCCAATGGAAGATCAAATGTCTCAAGTTTACACGACATATATCTTTTATAAGTTTCAAGATGAGATACAGAATAGTTTGATGCTAAATGTTTGTATGATTGCAGAAGAAGGAAGTGAGAGAAGGCATGAGGTGTCTAAATGTGGAAATAAAGATTTCAAGAGAGTAGTAAAATATTTTAATGCAAAACAAACTGCAAGTTGTACGTGTTTGATGTTTGAGTTTACAGGCATTCCTTGTCGACACATCTTGGCAGTTCTAAAACAAAATGACTATAATAGATTACCAGAAGTTTATATTTTGGAACGATGGACTAAATATATTAAAAGAGGAATAGTTGTAGACAAAGAAGGAATTTGATGGAAGATGGTAGTAGCATGAATTTTTCATCTCATCATAGTGAGTTATCCTACTGGGCTAATAAGGTGGTTGATATCGGGCTAATGTCCAAGGTAACCTTTAATTTGGTTGGAAAACGACTTCGTGAGGCATACAATGAAGCAAATTGCCTATTATCCAACGATGATAAATCTATTGAGGATCGTTCTGAAGATGAGAGCAAAAAGCGAAAGAAACTTTCTCCTATAACTGTGCATGATCCTGATCAAGCAAAAACAAAAGGAAGAAATAAAGGGACGAGAATGAAAGCAGGGCGAGAGAATCTAAAAGCTAGAAATCGAATGTGCAATCGATGCAAACGTCGTGGACAAAATCATGATGCTCGAAACTGTCCTTTTTTGAAAACAGAGTAAGTTGAATTTGCTTTCACTGATTATGCTTTATAATAAAAACACAAACTCATAATTTAAGGTTTTTAACTTCTTTACATTTCTTTAGGCCATCCAAAGCATGTAACTCATCCAATACCAAAGAAGAAGAGTATGAAAATGATTTTGTTGAGGAAGACGTGGAAGACTGTAATCCCATGGGCTCAATTCAATCTTTAAGCTAGTAGCTAAGGTGATAATTTTACACATGATTATAGTTCAGCTTCTAAAGTAATTGTGCATGGTTATATCATTTTAAAGTTCTTTTATTCTAATATTTTTGCCTTTTGAATGCAGGGATAAACTCAAAGACCTCATTTTTAAGAATGAACTCAAAGACCTCGGAGTATAATCTACTGATGTTCTAAAATTTTGAATATATGTATATCATTGCAATGGACGTTTTCGACACAATGTTAAAAGTGGATTTAGTGGATTCTACTGTTTGGAGTAGATTTTGTACTTATTGATGCAGGAATTAAATTATTATTTAGTGGATTCTATTGCCCCTTTTGAGTTATATGGATTATAAGTTTGTTTAACAGTTCCATATAAGAGTTGAGATGATCTAAATTCTTTGATTTTGAGAATGTGTCATTTATATTTAATTTATATGATTGGGTCCTTGGTAAAGTTTTCAGGGACCATGATTTTATCTCATTTTCTGGATCTCTTCATAATTTTTTCGATTTTTACTTGGTAGCTCTATATGTAAGGGTTCGGAAGGTAATTGCTGTTGTGATTGTGAATTTAGTCCTTTGGTTATTAGAGATTTTATGTGTACACTGAATCATTAGTTCCTCAAGTTTTTATATTTTTATATATGCCTTCAGGTATGGTGTTATTTCTGAATGTGCATTTGTACCAGCAGATCACAATATGGCAACTCTCAGTCCTACTAGCAATGCGGGTATAGTTCAAGACTTTGATTGCCTCAGTAACAAACCTTTGTTTCTATCTTTTCTATCAAGCTAGCATCCATCATTCTCCTCGTTCTCAATTCCAGTGGGCGCTTTCCATTAACAGTTGGACTCACTATATATAAGTTCAAACTCTGTGAGATATCTTACATCAAAAAATTAGCAAGAAAAAGAAATTAAAATGGAAGCAACAATGGCCATTGATGGATTCATCGGAAAGATGGGTCGTCATCTCTACGCTTTCTTCTGCCTTGTTCTCCTGCTCGTCGCTGCTACCATTGTTCACTGCAATCACCCGGGTACAAATTGAAACAAATACATCATTTTGATTTGTGGTCTTTGATCTCTCCTGTTTCTCACTGTTAATAATATTGATTGAACTTGCTGCAGAGGTGCAATCAGCAAGCGCGGCAGCCAAGGAAAGGTCCAGGCGGAGGCTTGCTGCTCTACATCTCAACTGAAAACTCATGCAATTTCTTTGTTGTTCTTCACATGCCTGTTGTATTTTCATATGAATCTGATTTCTTCCAGAATGAGAAATATGTAGAAAGTCGAACAATCAAATTGGAGCATTTTGATTCCTTCACTCAGTCTACTGTACAAGGATTTTTTTTTTTTTTTTCAAATTGTGAGAGTAACTCAAATGCCATTGGGATTTCATTCTACAATATTCGGGTGAACAATCCAAGTCAGTATCAAGACCACTGAAATCGTTCCAAATTAATATTCTTCTTGATTGTAATACAAGAAAACTATGGTGTTAGTTACGAATAGATTGAATCACAAACTGTTCACAAAATAGTAAAGACTCAGATGTTTAGTTTGGATCATACACTGATTTTAGCAGAGGATCAACATCTAACCTTTTTACAATGTTGAAAAGATTGTTCATCAGATCAACTCTAGACAACAAAAATATGAAGAAACAAGTGTGCATAGAGATTCAAGGGGAAAAAACAACTAGCAGTTGTTTTCCTTCAAAAAGAATTACAATTTAGTAGCAATGTTGCATACCAACATCATCAACCAAACAGATACTAAGCAAATCAAGAAAAATTTAAGGTTGAAGATCAAACTCAACCTCTTCTTCTACTTCTGCCCCTTCTTCTTCCACAGCTCTCCAAACCTCCTCATCCCTCCGCCGCCGCCCCGCCTCTTCCCGCTCCCCAACCCGTCCTCCTCCATCTCCGCGCCGCCCATCCCCGGCGACCCAACAAACCCGACACCGCCGCCGAGATTGGACCCGCACCTCTCGACCCAACAAACAACACCCAAACAAAAAATACATCTGTAAGAACTAAGGAAAATTGAAGCTGAATTCTTAAGAGATGACCGTCGTCTATGTCGCGATCTGCAGAGATGAGAAGACGATGAACTGACGAGAGGGCGAACTGCAAGACGTGCTCGGTTCGCAAATGACACCGTAAAAATGATTTGATCGTTGATCAGAGGATGCCGAGAGAGGATGCCGGAGATCGGAAAAGATTGAAGAGGCCACCGGAGATTGGAGAGAGAGATCGAGAAGTGAAGAGAGAGGAAGACAGAGAGACGGGAAGGAAAGAATTGAATTTGCTCTCAATCTGTGGGAAATAGATCCTAAATTGATGGAGAATTGATTTGCTCTCAATCTGTGGGAACATATCCTAAATTGATAGAATTGAGTTAATCCAAATCTGTCAGATCTAACGGCCACGATGAGAGTTCTCAAATATTTATTTGAGAACGGTTCTTAGGGGATCATTTCCCTATATATATATATATATATATATATATATATATATATATATATATATATATATATATATATATATTTGGGGAACATGATAAGCAGAATGAGATTGTTACGTGTAATAATATTTTTCTTCCCAGTAGTTAAATGACATGGGCATGATAAAAACTATCGAAATACAGGGACTGTTCAGCAAATTACCCTCTTCATATAAAATTAAAAAAAAAAAAAACCCTGTGAGAAGAAAGGGGCACAAAAATTTTATTCTCTAGTCTCCAATGGGAGCCGAAGAAGAGCAGAAAGGGAACGAAGAGGCTAGAACCATGGCGGGGCCGAATCCGATCTCAGCAGCCCAGTTTCTCTCGTGGAAGCGCCAAAAGGTACCTCCTTTCTTCTTCTCAACCCTCTAATTTCTAGGGTTTTGATCGGTTGCATGTCCCTTCCCTTAGTTTTTTATGTTTAACTAAAGTCGGAACTTTTTGATATTGTTTGATGCTTAATCTCTATTTGATTGGTTGAGTGTGGTTGTCATTGCTAGCAGATTCTCAAAAGTTTCGATCTTTGTGGTTTGCCGTTTGGGCAATAGAGAATATTGCTGATTAACTAAAACAATAAGCATTTGGGCTTTGTTTCCATGTGGAACTTAATGAGAGAAAACTGTACAAGGTTCAAATTTCTTCAGCTAATGTCACCATCCCTATAACAAAGCTCTCAAGCCTCCATACAAAATTCTGAAGTAAATAGCCTAGGGAAATAGTTACAAGTCCATTTGTGTCAACTGCCAACTAAATTCACCCTGAATATTTGAAAACCCTAATTGAATTAATTTGGACTCGTGCTGACTCTTGAATTATGGATCAAGATCAGTCTATCATGTGCTTGAGATTATTAATAACAGAGATGTAGTCATGAAGCTTCTAGAGTGGTTGGCAGTTTCCTTTGGTGGTGAAGGGAATGGAACTGAATGGGAGACGAGTGAAAATTCGATTCCACTGTTTGTTAGATGGGTACGTTGAAGGGAAATGGAAACTCACAATCATCTTGCAAGTCTATTTAGGTCATTATTTCATTCAATATTTTTTTTTAGGAGCCATTTTCTATGTCCTAGATAGCTTTAGTGCTATCCTAAATGGCTACAAAAATTACCACTTGGTGGTTCTTTTCTTAAAGTCAACAACCAATATACGTCCTTAGCTCAAGATTGCACTTGGCATGAAATTTTACAATTTAGGAGCTGCAGGTTTTCCATCCTAATCTCAAATGATGTAATGATGACTCTGATGATGTCTCCCATGACGATCCAAGAGGATCGAAGCATTGGAGCACGCTCAGCTGAAGAGATGTCATCTTTAATCCAACATGGCAACATCAAACTGCCTGGTCGGACAGTCTTGATCGTCTGTGGAAGGGATTGATAAAAAAGAAACAGTCCAACTCAACTGTCCTGCAAATATGACTCTGACAGAATAGTCCACCAGATTGTCCTGGTGGACATTCCTGCTGACTTAATCTATGTTAAGAGGGAAAAAGAAAAATCTAATTCTGCCGGGTCTCAGTGAGGATTTTGAGGGATTTGTTGCTAGTAAAATAATAGAGTCCCAGTATCCCACTAAAGATAGGAGTTCTTTCTAGTATAGAACTTAAGAATTAGAGTCTATAAAAGAGGGAAAAGCCTAAAGATGCAATCATGAAAAATTTTATGAAAAAATTATGAGCATTGAATGCAAAAAATAAAATGCTAGTAAATCTTCTTTCAATCATTGTCTCTCTTTCATTTAACATCAAACTTGATTGGCAGGGTAAATCTCTCATTTCTAAGTTTTGGGTCGCATTGCAATGAATCAAGCGCCACTTAAATGGGAGTTGTTGGTATGTGGCAGCTCTCATCTCAGAGACATGCTAATCAAGTTCATCACTCCTTTTGCCAATTCCAACCTCTTCAAGACTTTAACTAATAGATATCTCTATCTTTATTATTATAATGCAAACCCCTAGGGTTCTCAATTTGGAATTGCAATTGGATTTTGTCATTGACTAATGTTTGTCTCACATCTTCATGTCATATAAAAGAAATAAAATAAGTTTGTCAAACTACTACAAGTGCCGTTGATAGTATTCAATCTGTTGCTTGGGAGATTCATAGAGTCATACAATTTACATGGCATATTCTGATGGATTTAATTTTGATTCTTTGGAAATCACATCTATATCTTTATTCTTGCCTAGCAGAATTTAACATTTAGGAAAATAAATTCATAGAAAAAATAATATGTATATAATTTTTTTCTAGAAGATTTCTTATTAATAATATTTACAAGATTTCTTGTACATGTGGAGCAGGTGCCAAAAAATCTAGTATCGTCTGCTTGAACTTGTCCTTTAGCTGGTTCCAGTAATATCACCATAATTGTTGTCCATTCCAGAACTTCATTGCCCAAGGACCCGAGAATTTTTATGTTCTATAAGAGCCACGTGAGGTGAAGAATCAAGTTAGATGAGCAATTAATAGGAAAGGTAGTGAGAAGATTTAGACTATGAAAATTAGAGAGTTAATGAATCTTTTCTCTATACTCTTCTTTATAGGCAAATACAATTACAACTCATAATACAAGTAAAATTTCTATGACTCCTAATTAGGTAACTACAATATGACTCCTAATTAGGTAACTATGATATACAAGAAAGTCTAATTCTACTCTTCTCCATATTCTACTCCTAATATAACTCATATACATCTCCTTATACATATCATATTTCTTAACACTCCTCATCAAGCTTTAGCATTTACATCATACATGTCCATTTTGTCACAAATAAAATTAATTTGTGTCTTCCCAAGAGACTTTATGAGTAGATCTGCCAACTGATGATTGGATGAAACATCGAGCTTTAACAATCTTCTCTTATATTTTCTGGCGTACCAAATGACAATCTACTTCAATGTGTTTTGCGCGCTCATGAAATACTATATTTTCAGTTACGTGAACGTCTTGATTATCACAGTATAACCTCATAGGACCTTCTGGAGCAAAACGAAACCCAGTCAACAAGTATTTGATCCAAACCAATTCACAAGTTATATTCATCATCACACGATACTCTGATTCCGCACTAGAGTGACACCATACTTTGCTTCTTATTTTTTCATGACACAAGATTAACTCTATGAAAAACCCAAAAGTCTGTGGTAGATCGTTTGCCCTGCCTAATCAACATATGAAAAATCAACAGCTCTAGTATATTCACAATTCGAATGTAGAAAACTTTGTCAGAAGCCTTCTATAAGTACTTGTGAATCCATACTATTGTATGCCAATGAGTGGTCTTTAGTGCTGAGAGAAACTAACCCACAATACTTATAACAAATACAATATCAAGTCTAGTTATCGTTAGGTAGTTCAGCTTATCACTAACTTCTGATACCTGTCAGGATTATCTAAGATCTCTTTTGATCTGATAGCAGCTTGATATCAGTTTTCATGGGTGCATCGGTAGTTGTGTAGCCCAATATACATGCCTCTGATCTGAAAAAGAGTAATTTTCTTCCTGGACCTAGCTACTTCAATGTCTAAGAAGTACCACAAAGATCTAAGGTTTTTTCTCTGAAAATACTTCCACAAGTAGCACTTCAGATCTGGAATCCCTTATGCATCATCACTAATGGTAATGATACTATTCACACTAAAGGAGTAATCTCCTCTTGATGTTATCACTAAAACACAGAGTGATCCTTCTGAGAACGAAAAAGACCAAAAGCCTCAACAACAGAGGTAAATCGTCCAAATCAAGCTCTCAGTGACTGCTTCAATTCATACAAAAACTTTTTTACCCTGCACACTTTCCCTGACTCTCTCTAAGTAACAAAACCTGGTGATTGTTCTGTAAACCTCCTCTTCAAGAATATCATTCAGAAAATCATCTTGACATCTAACTGATGGAGGGGTCAGTAAGAAGTGGCATTCAAAGATATAAGAATTCGCACAGATGTCAGCTTTGTCACTAGCGAGAAGCTGTCCTGATAATTGATGGCATACACTTGAGAATAACATTTGGCAATCAGACGGGCCTTCAAGGACCCATCGGGATTTAGCTTCACAGTGTACACCCACCGACATCCAACTACCTTCTTACCTAATGGAAGAACAATGAGATCTCAGATTTCATTCTGTTCTAAAGCAAATATTTCTTCTTTCATGGCATCTTTCCAACCAGTGATAGATAAGGCTTCTGATACATACTTGGGAACAAAATATGAGTCCAAAAAGAAATAAAAGCATGAAAGAAAGTAGACAAGTGTGAATAACATACAAAGCGAGAGATAGGGTGAGATGTGCAAGTGTGTTTACCTTTATGAATGGCAATAGGAAGATTATCATTAGAAACACTATTAGAATCAATAGTAGTATCACTAGAGGGTAATGTAGATGTATATTCAGCCGTATGTGTTTCAAAAATTGAAATAGAGAAGATGTTGGCACATGGTAGTAGAAGTATTTCTTGTAAAATCTCTAGTTGATTCTCCAAAGTAAGGGAGTTTTGGTTCTCCATGTAAAAGTGACAATGTACCCGAATTTATATCAATCGATGATAGAGTATGCAGGATTGGTGGATTCTGAACAAGGAAAAACATATGGTCGTCCTTCGACTTTAAGGAAGAAGACTCACTATCACACCCTAATTTAGACTCAAAAAAATGTGACGTCAGCTAAAACAACAAAATGATCCTGTGAAGGACAATAATACTAATACCCTTTCTATGTCCGAGAATGCTCAAGAAAAATACATTTAAGAGCACAAGAATCTAATTTAATTTTATGAGGATCATTGTTCTGAACAATACACACTCAATAATCTTTTGATGGCATGGAAAACAAACCATTTTTGAAGACATAAAACCAAATACAGGATTTGATTTTGTAAAACAGACGAAAAAATCCAATTAATTAAATAACATGTAAGAACTGCATCACTTCAAAAAT
Source organism: Agave tequilana (assembly GCA_038442645.1). Taxonomy (NCBI): domain Eukaryota; kingdom Viridiplantae; phylum Streptophyta; class Magnoliopsida; order Asparagales; family Asparagaceae; genus Agave; species Agave tequilana. Next base: position 33,210 of record JAVJIF010031337.1, read on the forward strand.
ATTTAGGAATTTCCTATGAATAAGCAATGTGCGAGCAGTTTCAAGTAAATGATGATTTTTACGTTCAGCTACACCATTTTGTTGAGTGTATGCACATGAGGATTGATGAATAATGTCATGCTCAGTCATGAAATTTGTAAAAGATAAACTAAAATACTTCTTAACATTATCAGATCTTAAGTTTTTCATAGAAGTGTTAAATTGGGTTTTAATCTCAGAACAAAATTTTAAAATATAAGAAAGATCTTAGAATGAGATTTTATGAGATAAAGTCAAGTAACACGCGAGTAATCATTCACAAAAGTAATGAAATAGTGAAAACTAAGTTTGAATTTTATTGAACATTGACTCATACATCTGAATGATACCAAATCAAATGGGAGATTAGCTCGTTTATTTATTCTACTAGGGTAAGATATTCGATGATGATTTCCTAGTTGATGAGACTTGCTGACGGGGACATTTAATGGCTTAGTTTGTTTTAGTTAGTTATGTAGTTGGTTTATTTTATCTTAATTTGTTTTAGTTGGTTATGTAGTTGGTTTATTTTATCTTAATTTGTTTTAATTGGTTATGTAATTGGGTTATTTTATCTTAGTTTATTTTAGTTGGTTATGTAGTTGGATTATTTTATCTTTAGTTTATTTTAGTTGGTTATATAGTTGGTTTATCTTATCTTTAGTTTGTTTAAGTTAGTTAGTGTAGTTAGTTTATTTTATCTTGTTCCCACATTGGGTGTGGTAGGAGTTCTCATGTGATGTAAGCCTATAAAAGGTAAAGATTATTTTGGAGATTCTCAGTTGATGATTAATGAAAAATGATTGCTTAAGTTTTTGTGTAGCCAGTGTGCTTATGGTGAGATGCTCTAGGAAGAGAGCCCCAATAATTTTTTTTGGTTACAAATTTTAGGTTGAGATTTTTTAGTTTTTGTTCACAATTATCCTCTTTCTTTTTTGTTCGTCCCCCATCACTTACATTCTAAGGACTCAACTTGACTAGATTCGAGAATCAAAAGTTTTAAAACTGATAGAGAGGGATGACTTAATCGATGATTAAAAAGTAAAATGAAACTAGAGCACGTCACTGGTTTGGAGACCAAATCTGAGTAATACAACCCGTCTTTCTTACACCTTGTGCCAATCATCTTCTTCGTTTTAATTTTTTGAAATTCACAAAACATAGGATAGAATTTTATAGAACAATTTAACACTCTAGTAATTTTACTAACTGATAGTAAACTGAAAAGAAATTTTGGAACATAAAATACAAATTGTAGAGATAAAAAAGATGTAGCATTAGCAATTCCTAGGACTTAGACGGAAAAAGTAGAACTATCAGCTAATGTAACAGAGGAAAAAGAACATGTAGAATTACGGGAGGACACAATACCTTTGTTTCTATTCATGTGATCAGAAGCCCCTGAATGTGTAATCCAAGTAGGAGAAGACGATGTGAGACAAGCTATGGAGTTACCTGTTAGTGCCAAAGTAATTGTGAAGGAAAAAAGATGACATCTGAGCAATTTATAACCGCTGAAACATCTGAAACTTTGTTTAGAAGATGACATCTGGGTGGCCTGAAATATCTGAAATTGTTGAATTTGTTGAAATATCTGAAACTGTTGGCGCATATACTCTTATTATGCCGTACTTTTGAACTCTTTTCTGAAACTGATCCTTCCTTAGGATCTAAACACGTTAAAATACCCAAGCAAATGATCTTCTTTAGGATCTAAACACATTAAAATATCCATGCAAATGATCCTTCCTTGAGATCTAAATACCCAACAAATAATCCAAACAAACGATCCTCGCTCGGAATCTAAAACAACTCATATAAAATCACCAAACTCTATGTATTCAAAAGAATACATATTTCAAAAAGAGAAATCTAACAAACACCAACCGTCCTCTCCTTTTTTTTCTTATTGTTAGTGTTTACGGTGAACAGTGCCGCCGCCATGATACTGCAGTACTGTTCATCATGAACAGTAAAGTCTTTTTTCAGATCTGAATTCACATTAGATTTGAAAAATAAGAAAAAGAAAATAAAATTAATATAAAAAAAAGAGGGTGAAGATGTCGATGATAATCTTTTGATGGCTAGTGGACATGATGACGATGACAAATGTTGCAAAGGATCAAGAACCGTAAGGCCCTGATACTATGAGAAGATTTAGACTATGAAATTAGAGAGTTAATAAAGCCTCTCTCTATGCTCTTATTTATAGACAAAATACAATTATAACTCATAATACAAGTAAGATTCCTATGACTCCTGGTTAGGTAACTATAATATACAAGAAAGTATAATTCTACTTCTAAAACAACTCATATACCACTCCTTATACAAATCATGTTTCCTAGCAAGTACAAAGAGCACAAAGGCTAGTATAATTCTCAAGGATGAAGATCAATATAGTCGAGAATATGGAGGTTGATATCAATCAGTAGGATGAAACCATCACTTGCTCCCATTTTGATTTTGGATGTGAAAAACATTCATTTGAAAAGAAGATTACACCCACCCCCCCCCCCCCCCCCCCCCCCACACACACACACACACACACACTCTATGCTTATATGTCCGTGTGATATATGATTTCAAATTTCAAATGCTTATGTTCTTATTCTTTAAAGATGTTTCAAATCTGTAAAGTAGGATTAAGCAATGTTTGGGTATTTATTTTGATACTGTAGGATGCTGATACATCAGCTAGAAAAGCTGAGGCAGCTAGGAAACGTGCTGAAGACTTAGCTTCAGGAACGGTGCAGATGACTGGTCGTGAGCTCTTTCTCCATGAACCTTGGGTGTTTGATAACACTCGCTACTGAGATTTTTGAGGCTAGTGGTACTTTTAAACTGCAGTTAATAATTCCATCTTTGGGTGTATGCAGCTGTAACAGTCTAAAATGGATCTTCCTTTGGTAAAAGCAGTTTGAGATATGTGTAACAAACTGTTGTTTTCAATCAAGGAGTTTTAAGGGCTCATCCTTTTATAAGAGGCACACTATTTGTGTGCCTACCTCTGTTGATGCCAGGCGCCTCCTGATTTCAGTCCAGAACAAAAGCTTGCATGTTTTTTTTATGTTTGTTCCTCCTATTTGGGACCATTAATCTGCGCCTGTTCTTTCTTGTTGAGCCGCAGCCTCGGGGGATATCAAATTCGGTTGGTTTCCTGGGAAGTTATCAAATGGCGTTATCGGTAATTCAATGTCATCAGCACCTTGGCAACAACCAAATTTGCCTGTGAGCTTCTTGTTTTTTCAGTTGAACGAACACCTTCTGATGCTATGTTACTTACAATCTTCTGTGGCTTTGTAGTGCTTTATTACTCTTTTGATGTATTACCTTGGTCAAATATAATTCCAATCGGTTCTCTTTCTGTGCTCATGAATCTAGGTCATCGTGTAATGATCATATCTGCGTGCCCCATAATTTTTATTTTCAAATTCTTGAAATTTTCTTACCCACTGCACATGAGAAATTTTTGAAATCAAATTTCTCCAACAAGGAAAGGTGTTATTGTACCATCTAGACTAAGTTTATTTGGTAGTATCTGATGGAGGGATATTTTTTTTGGAAAAAAAAATTTTTTAATTTGTTTTTCAACTTCTCGCTGCATTATTTTTGATGACGAACTGTAAGGCGATACAGTAGCCGGTAGCCGATGACCTTTGCCAACATAGCGAGTGAAATGAACAACGAAATTATCTGATCTTGTAATTTTTCGCATGAGAATATTTATATGTAATCTTTTTCTCCTTTCGAAAATGGTTATGTAATCTTGATGTTATAGGTAATGCAGTTGTGAGGAATTGTGCAATTTGTTTCTCTTAGAATTCTTACAAAAAAAATTTATTCACAATGTGTAGTAGACAAAGCAGAGAATCTCAACAGTGATAGAGGAGAGGAGTACAATCCCTTGGAGCAAGGCTTTTCAGTTTGATGTGGTCATTTACCAAACCAAACCCAAACCCAAGAGGATGATGAACAAAGGTACTCGAGTCTCTGCCCAAAGTGAGGTAAGAAGCTGCAAGTCACAGTGGAGAGCTGACCTATTGTCAGTACATTGCTTCAGACTTGAGGTTGAAAGGGTACCCCACAACAAAGATACTCTTCTCGCTCACTGGAAAGGGCAGCAGGAAAAGTTTGTCAGGTAACATCATCCACCACTAGAGGACTGACTTGGTAGCCCAACCTAACGTTTGTGTTTGTTGGAGTGGGTTGAGGCTTGACAAACCCCAATCTCAACATTGAGGGCTGAGTGATGATTGATGAATCAACCTACTTCTGTGAACTTTACTTCACTTGGTGTTTTAAAAAAAAAAAAAATTATGCCACAAATGTTTTTGTTGTCATTTAGTTTGTTTTTAGAGTTTCTAAACTTTTATTTATAGATGAATCGAGATTGATCTTAATTAAGTAATTTGAGTAGTGATACTTAGATCAGTCGTTTGCATATTCTTGCCAATTGAGATATCTCGATTGGAGAAAAACAGGAGAACGATAAAGATGATAGCTAAGGTCTTCAGATTACTTGTCAAAGTAACGTTACTCGTGTGAATTTGATTGAAGTTCCTCGTTAGTAGAGTTTTCGACATCCTTGAACAAAAGTTGTAGGGTTTTGAACATGGAACTTTTCAGAACAGAATTTTGTTAGAGAGAGAGAGAGAGAGAGAGAGAGAGAGAGAGAGTTGATATATGAAGAGGATTCTAGCAAAGTTATATGTACATAGTTTTTCTAGAATTGTGCACAATTCTAGACCCATTGTCCACCAATTCAGATATGAACACTAAAATCATGCTCAAGCTCCCTTCAAAGTGAATTTCCATCTGTTAAACTTTGATGAGCATTGTTGTTAGTTACATCCAACTTTGAAGAAGTATATGAGCTTATATGGCTACTCATTTCTTAGATTACTTAACACCATAATTAGATAATTAAAACATCACAAAATTGGCTAACTTCTTTGATGTTTTCAATTAAGATGTTGTTTCCCACCTCATATTGACCTCTCTAACCTTAACATCACCTACAAAACAAACTGCAACATTAACATTAATAGCAAAACCCTCATGGTTCTTCATTTGTGCTATTTAGACAATTATTATTATTAGGTGGTCCAAAGACAACCTACTTCCAGCAGTGTGGTCCTCAAAATGTGACAGCATCCATTCAAAATCTTTGTTGGTTCATAGATCAATTTCAACCTAAGGCTCTCACCATCAGTTGTTGATTGCATTACCTAACCAGGCAATTTTGACCTGAAATCTCAACCATCAAAATTTCCGTAAAACACACTTCTACATTGAACAATGACAACTAAGGGCGAAGAGCGATAAATACATACGTAAATATGGTTTTGAGCTCTCATGACATGCAAAAAAATACAAGTAGAAATACACAAGGAATACAAACTCATTAGAAAGGACTAAGAGAGAGCTATAAATAGACACAAATATATGCTGGTAACAAGACATCTCAATGTGAGTCTTTGGATGGGTCCCACATTTGGCTCTCTCAAAGACCTAAAGAAAACCCTAGCTAAGGAAAACCTTGACCATGGGCATGGCCAGCTCAGCAAGTCCAGAACTCAGCTTTCTTGACCTTGGAGATGCTCTCAAGGACACCAACAGGGGACACATGGCCCATCACAGTCACCCTCTTGGACTCTAGATCTATGTTGAAGGAGGTCACCCCTGCACAATTTTGTTTTTTTATTAATTTATTTTTGTTTTTTAAGAAATATTGAGAAAAGAAAGAGTTGCATGAATGAGGAAAATGGAACATGGTCCTTTTTTTTTAAATTCTCAATGCAATTTTGAAAAAAAGAAAATTAATAAAAACAGTGTACCTTCCATTTTGGAGATGTGCTTCCTCACTTTGCCTGCACATCCTTGGCAATGGAGTGAAACCCTCATTACCACCACCTGCCCATTAAAAGAAAAGAGGGGGGAAAAAAGAATTGAAGATCACAAAATTATGCAAACTAATAATATCTAATTAAATCTCAAAAAAAAAATAAATAAGCAAAGAGAGTAGAAATACCACCAAATTGCAAAGAATGGTGCTATTATCTTTGCTTAAACACAAAATGATGCAAAATAACAATATCCAATTAAATCACAAAGTAATGCTGACTTTTTTCACAAAATATAATGCTCTCTAATTAAGCTAATCTCCACATTGGACACACACACACACACAAAATCCACATTGGCTAAAAGAACCAGATCTACTACCGTAGACACCACAAACATGACAAATAAAATGATTTAACTTTCTTTGAACCACTATTCAATTGTAGTGTAGCATTCTATATCTCAAAGCTGATCAAAAAAACATGCTCAACAACAAAACATGGGTTCATTCTAAGAACACAAACAATAATGAAAATCTTAAACATCTGCTCTTCAAAAGTAAAACTTGCTGGTATTGCTAGCTTATAATTAACCTACATTACAATATAATCTTATTTTCTTAGATAACAAAATAAAGAAAAATGTAACATTTTCTTTTTTTTTCTTTCTTTCTTTTTTTTTTTTTTTGGCTGACCTGAAAGAGCTGCTCCCTGGTGGAAGCATTGAGAGAAGGAACAACACTAGTGCTCACTCTAGCAGTATCAGTACTGCACTTGGGTTTTGGCTTCGGTGTGGCCCTCTCTCTCTTGGTCACCATGGGCAGCGTCACCGCCCGGATCCGGTCACCGCCGGCGGCCAGCCGCCGGCCATCCCCCAGCCGAGAGTAACGAACTTCGCGCCGCGGCGCGATCACAGCCCTCGGGTCGGCCTGCACGCACACGGCCGTCGACGCGTGCGACCGGCACACGGCCGTGGCCGCGTGCGACCGGCACAGTATCCCCTGCATCTTGCTCGTCTTCATGACGATCGAGCTGAAAAGAGAGGGCGAGTTACAGAGAGAGAGAGAGAGAGAGAGAGAGAGAGAGAGAGAGAGAGAGAGAGAGAGAGAGAGCAAAATGAAATGAGAAGAGAGGATGAGTGAAGTTACTCAATTCGAAGAGCTTGTGTGTGTCGGATGTGTGTTGTGCCTGCAGAATATAAAGTTCTTTTCTTTCTCATTTCTCTCTCTTTTCTTTTTGAGATGTTCAGTTTGTGCATGAAAAGAAATATGAGAAAATAAGCACAGTAAGAGCTGGGGTTGGCAGACAAGATTATGTTACATTTTTGTTAGATTACAATTTTACTTCAAATAACATGAAAAAAAAAAAAATCGTATTCTTGTACATATATGTTGGTCATTGGAGATACATAAATAAACTGCCAGAAAATTGTTGGAGTGCTCGAAACTGTCATAGTTTTCTCTACTTATACAATGTGATTATCTCTTCTTATACAATGTGAACAGTCTATGGCTCCCACACGAAAGTTGTAATGCTGGTATCTCTAAGTAAATACATCTCGGAGAGTGTGTGTATATATTATTTTTTATTTTCTAAACAAAGACAACATGTAAATTTGTGAAGAGAGAATAATGCAATAAGTGGGTTATGTCAACTTATGTGATCAGTGAGGCAGCATGATGACATGAAAAAGCTGGTAGAAGCTTGGTCAAAAGGAAGAAGAGAAGCGGAAGTATTATTCAGTTAATAATAAAGAGGCAGGGGACATTAACTGCGTTTGAACAGAGGGTAAGATTCTGTTACCGCAGACGACCCCTGAGACCTGACACCACACCACTGTGAGTCTCTGTGACTGTGTGCAGTGCAGGGCACCACCTCTCTTTGTCTGAGGACTTTTTTGTAATTTCTGGCACATTGTCTACGAGCAACCCAAACCTAACCATTAGTGCGCCATGCATTGGACCATTGTCCACTGCTTTTGCGTGGGGTTGGGGACCAAAAAGGGGAGAGCTTTTGGATCATGACTTGTTTTCTCTGTAGAGACTTGGAGGACTGAACCGGCTCAACTTTGAGAACACTTATGATGAAGAAAGATAAATGATAACAAAAATTTCTGAAATTTTATTCCTAGTAAGTTTATGAGTAGCAGATCACATCTAATAATTTGAATCTTATATTTAGATGGCTGCCGTCCTGGGCGTCGTCTTGACCGCTGTCACCTCCGTCATCCCGACATTGTTTCAGCTGTCCGTTTCTATTTGCGGCTCATCCTTCCAAACGGAATCAATTTGCAGTAGGGCTAAGCAACGGGAGTGTTCTAATTCTTGAACCTCTTGGGTCAAAAGGCGAATGGGGAACCCCATGCCCACTTCAAAGTTTGATGCTGAGAAAAAAAACTGAAACGGCCAGCCCTTCGTGAAATTCAGCATGGTGGATAATTGACAGACACCTTTTGGACTTGTAAATGCTGGCTTTCAAAAAAAAAAAAAAAAAAAAAAATCAAATCAAATCAATGTTAACTGAGGTTTATCAGAGAAGTCAGATTTCTTGCATAGGGTTGACACAGAAATTATAGAGGTTTTACAGCTTCATGCCTTTTGTCAGTTCATGTATCAGATGGCCGGAAATAGCAATTGTCTAAATGTGAAACAGCCTATTTCTAACAGTTAACTTTTGTACAGTTTTCTTTGTTAAATTTTCATATCTAGTATGAACATTTTCACAAGTTCTCTTTCTTTTATTGCATCATTTTGGCTTCCATCATGGTCTTTATATGTATATGTGATGCATTTTGTGGGAACAGTTTAGAGCATTTTGTTCTTGGGAGATTAATCTGAGAATTTTCCGCTTCGATTTCTAAAATGTGCACCAGGTCTGCCGAAGATATTTGGTATGCTAGATTTTGAAAGTTTTATGCTTTTGGTGACTCGGCCTCATCAGACCGAACGAGGAATGACTGTTCGGCCTAATCAAGTCGAACAAAAGCAAAATATATGAATTACGTTAGCTGAACAAAATCCGAACCAGCACCGATTAAAAGTTTAAAAAAATTACACAGCAAAAACTAAAAAAAAGAGAATTTAAACAGTAAAAAATTATATTTTCATTGTTGAAATCCTCCCAAGTAGTAATTGTTCATCCATGTGTTTGAATTTTTAGGGTTTGGATGGTCTAAATTTTTTTAAGGTTTTGATGAAAGTGACAAATAAAAGGGATTATTTTGCTGAGAAAAAAGATTGTTGGGTATATGTATTAATCAATGGGTGTATTAATCAATTAGTGTATGTATTATTCAATGAGTGTATGAATCAATGGGTGTGTGCATTAATCAATATGAAATGAAAATTTTGTAATTTTATGTCAATTAAAAGTTATTTTAGTTTTTTAATTAAGGGTTATAATAGTCTATTAAATTATTTCAAATGTTTGTGTGTGCCTGAATCAATTTTGTGTGTGTCAATATTTGTGCCTCAATATTGTTTGCTCACGGTAACGGATGGATCCAGGGCAAACAAGAATAGATTGGGAAAATTGAAAGCAAGGGTGTCATGGCCCACCCAATGGTCAAGTCAAAATTTAGTTGAGCAACCATCCCCATATCAACTTCGATGTCGGATGCAAAGGTCGCATAAGCCTTGATAACTCCTCTCCAAAAGGGTGATACATGCCCTTAGAAGGTGGCGTGCAAGTCATGAGGTCTTCTCCTTCTATACTAGTTATGCATGATAAGAACCACCCACGGAGAGTATGTATCATGAAATAGTCTCCACCACCACTTCGAGAGGAGAGCAAGATTGAAGGCCCGAAGACCACACACACCTAATCCACCTTGACTTTTATGTGAGCAAACAATTTGCCAATTAACCAAACAAAGCTTTTTATGAATATCTTTTGCGCCTTTCCAAAAGAAAACACGACAAATACGATCAATTCATGAAACACCCACTGCGGAAGGTAGTAGGACATAAAGTAAAAAAGATAAGAAGGACAAAACAGAATTCACTAGAATGAGTTTACCACCTCTAGAAAGAGTATTGACTTTTCAAGTAGCAAGCTTCTTTTCAACCCACTCAATAAGAGGTTGGCAATCTTCCCGTAAAAGAGAGGTCGCCTTTATAGGAAGCTCAAGATAAGTAAATGGAAGTGTTCAAAGGCTGCAATTAAGAATTCTAGCGGCTCTCGTGCCTATCTCATCACGTCTATTCAAGTTGTAAACAAAGAATTTGTAGAAATTGATTTTTAAATCAGTCATCATCTTATATGCATAGAGTAGAAGCTTTAGTGAAATGAGAGATCTAGCATCTCCCGGCACAAGAAGAAGTGTGACATTGGCGTAGTGAAGGTTAACAAGATCATTTGGCCACAGGAAAGAGCCAACCTTTTGAATACTTCCATTACTACCGGTTAGAAAGAGGATTCTAGTGAGAGTGTCGGTAATAAGAATAAAAAAGTAGGGTGAGAATGGGTCTTCTTGCCTAAGACCTTTTCAACATTGAATGTAGTTGCTCGGTTTCCCATTAATAAGGACGGATGAAGTACCGGAAAGCAAGCACGCTTTTATCCATCCAAGTTATCGTTGTCCAAACCCTCTTGCCACTAATAATTCAAAGAGGAAATCATAACTTACGAAATCAACGGCTTTTTCAAATCAAGCTAAAGGAAGACCGCCTCAATGTTGGAGTTATGAGAAGTCGGAAGGATCTCGAGTACAAGCCACACTTTTAAAAATATATCTATTCTTAGTGAAGGCTGATTGGACTTTGTCCACAAATAGGTGGATATGTGGATGTAGCCGGTTTGCAAGAATCTTAGAGACAATCTTAAAGACGCCATTGAGCAAGCTAATAGGCGGAACTCATTAACCATAGAAGCTCCTTCTTTTTTCGGAATGCAAACAAAGCATAATTAAGACAACGGAGGTCCATCGCATCATTGTAGAATTGGTTGAATAAAAGGAGAATATCCGAGTTGACAAGATCCCAAAATCTTTGATAGAGGATAATAGGGAAACCATTGGGCCGGGAGCTTTTTCCCAAAATTTTAAGTCTTTTAATCTGCATTGTATTTGAAGATATTTAATCAAGGTCAAGTATCGGTATGTTTCACTCTTTTAAGCCACTGAGATCTGCCTTAATAGTCACCAAGGGGTGAGGTCATCTTAGAAAGTTCTAGAATCAAATCCTATAACCAACAAATAAACAAATTAATGAATAAAAAGCAAAAGGTAAAAAAAAACAGTATTTACATTTCAAAGTTTGCCGTGGTTGTTGACTATGAAAAGAAATTACAAACTTTCGAGCATACTTAACCATTGCATTTCTATCATGACGTTTTCTTTTGAAACTGCTAGCTACAATTAACTCTGAAATTCAAGAAAAGTATTAATATATCCGAGGGTTTTCCTCACATGTTTGATGTGAGAGTTCATTCTTGAAGGCTTTAATGTGACAGAAGAACTAAGAAGTTATATTATTTGATTCAACAAATTAATTAGATCTCTAAGTTAGAAGTGCAACTTTAAAGGTGAAATTCTCTTTGCTATGTTGTGCAAGAGAGTAAAACACCAATAAAAAAGCACTTTCAATCTTTTTAGCCTACTTGTACTTAGGGTTAGCGAGTGAGATAAAAAAAAACAAGACAAGGATATTTAACAACTCTTTTGCCAAAGTCTTAGGAAGAGACTCTCAACCTTTTCTGACAAATATCAATTGGCTTGATCCAAAGATATCAGAGATCAATTTGTAGAGGTCTTAAATTTGAACATAGAATTTGCATCACGGTCAGAATAATATTTGCAGAGTATGTATATTTGGTATGACTTCATATGTTTCTATAGATGTCCATATGTACAGAGAAGAAATATTCAAATAGATTAAATTTAATTTGATTGTATTCTCTACAAGGTGATGCTGATTAGCTCGACTGATTAATTTCTTATTAGAGACTAAACCATGAGACTGATATCTGTCTTCACTACTAATAGTATAGCAATTAAGGTTACTTGGGCAAGTTTCTAAGTGGCTATAACCTTCATGACTTCATGTATTTTTATTATTATAACTACTAGAAAATATATAATCATATTAACACCCAGAAATTAGATCATCCATACTCATAAGAGTACTTTAATTTCAGTACCAAGCCACATATGCTCACTAATGCAAATTTGAGAGTACGCATCAATAACCTATTGATACAGGAAACAGGAAAGTGTTTAATCAATCTAACAACTTGGATTTTAGCTTGGGACTTTCCATACCATGAGCTATAGTAAACATTTTTAGTAATCTTCTTCTTCTTCTTCTATTTTCCTTGTTCTTTCCTTATATTTATTTTATTTATTCTATTTCTTCTATTTCTATTTACTTTCTTTTCTTTCCTTTTCCTTTTTGAGATAAGCATCAAGTCAACACTATTCATGTATCAATTATGGTGTTAAAGATCCAGACTACGCCTCTAAACTTCTGTAATTTTACATTTGATGTGTATTGAATATAGTCCATCATGACACACATTTCATTCCCATCTGCTTTTAAGACACAAGTGCTGCTATAGTATAGTTGTAAATCTTTTTAACAGTGGGTAAGACGTCCAGGCTTCATGTCCTAGTTGCACCAGGCTACACTCTATTCTTAAGAGAAGGAAAGGGGAAAAAATCCTCTTCGAGATGTAAAAATCAATGTTAATTTGGTCTTTTGATACATCCTTGTGTGACCTTGATAAGGGTAGATATTGTGGGTAGTTTGGGTGCATGTAAGGGAATTTTGGGTGGTTTTTTGTACCCAAAAATGTCTGGGACTTGGTTTTTTTTTTTTTTGTGGTGGTGGGGTCGGCAAATGGAAGGTCCATCATCCATGCATGGGCATGCAATCATTCTCACAAAGGAAAGCAAAGCAAGACAACTGGTAGTTATGCAGAGCTGCAACAACCAATTCTAGGGTTTCTTGACCTCTACCACACACTCACCCACTCACAAACCAAGCAGACCCCCCATGTGATTCCTTTCCCACAGGGCTTTAATTGTGTGTGTACCCTCTTCTCCCCCACAAACCACTTCCAATCTTTGTACATTGCATTTCAAGGCATCTCATCTCTGCCCTACATGACCTTGCAAGGATTAAATGACCTTCATAATGGGATCTTGTTTGTTTTCTGTTTTGTTTATCCCCCAATGGTATTATTCAAAGAGCTCTTGCTTTTCTTTTTCAAGCTTTTTTTCCAATAATATATTCATCTAATTAGACTTCAACTGGCTTATTGGTTGGAGGATGTACTTAAATTAGTTTAATCATGCTTTATATTAAGTAGCATTTTAGCATTATGTGCCTCTATGTTCCACTTTTGAAGAAGAAGCATGCAAGATTCCCTGCAGCCCATGGGAAAGGTGTGATGCATAGGATTGTTTGGTAGGTCAATATGCAAGACAAAGAGGAATAAAATGTGTCATGCCTATTGATAGAAATATAGTAAATAAATAATGAATTAGTTTAATAAAAATGTAGAGGTAGTTTCTTTTATTTTTTCTTTCCCTTTAAAGGTTTTATGCATATGAGAGAACTTCTTTTCCCAAGACATGAGGCATGACCCAAGCAGACCATTTTAGTAGTTCCATCCATATTAAGTAGAGAAGGCACATCCAGGTAGATAGATATACAATTATGCCAAATAAATAAATTTTAAAAATTTATGAACCCAGAATCTCAATCTAATTAATTAGAGTTCAAGGAAAAGAAATCAATCATTAGAACACAAACTCAAGAGGGATATAAGAAAATTCAATTCTTTCTCTATTCATCACTAGTAATCCAATCACACTGGTGGATTAAAATGTAAGTGCTCAAAATCTAATTTGTAAAATCCCAAATATCTGAAGCAAACCTTTTCAAAGCATTTGGAAGATTCCAACTGTTTAGGACCATATATCTGCAACCACAAGAAGCTTGGATATATCTATGTTTTGCAAAATATACTTAAGATTAACATTTTGAAGCTTTTAAGCCCTAGTCTAAATGAACATGAATGTTTTTCACACTAAAAGAGGTGTTTTTTAGGAAACAATTGTACTACTTGAGAACTCATTCCATTCACTTAGATGAAAGTTGCATATCATCACAACAGGTTGACTAGGCTCCCTTGAGAAGTAATGGCTTCAATTCAATGCAATTTAATCTTAGAAAACAGATGTTGGTTAATTAGGTTACTATTGAATGCCAATTTGGACCATCTATTTTATTATTTGTGAGATGTTCTTCAACATTGGAGTGAATGGATCCGAACTTTAAATGTTGTCACATTTACTTTAAAAGGTTGGTGATGTTTCTCTTTTTTCATACTTGTTCTCCCCACTGATCAAATTTGGATCTTTATCCTTGTATTTATAATGCAACTCTGGAAATTTTATCAGGGCAACCACTTACTTGGACATTCAATTGTCTACAGCTTTGTTTTCTGACTGATATAGTGATATGTCTTTGCTTAAATTATCACAGACCACTTTGTGATTGTCCATGGCATTGTGCCTTTTTTCATACAACAAACGACCCATATTGAACTTTTTATAAATTGGTGAAAAAACTTTAGGATACTTTGAGGACTTCTTTTTTAGGATTTAAATTATGAAAATGAATATTTTGGAGAGAGGATTGAAGATTCTCTTATGTTCAATATTAACTGTCATATAATAACTTTCTTTTTCCGTGAGAAATATAAGAAATAAACTGATACATAATTCAAACATATGTCTAGCTGAACTGTATATTACTGTACTGCTTTTATATTTTTTATTATTAATAGATGGGCATAATGGTCCCTTTCTCGAAAAAGAAAACCGTTTATTAATTTATTTCTACTAGAAATCTGACCAATTAGCATGAAGACGAGCTTTCCCTTCCTTCCGTTTGTCTTTGAACTTCTTGGAAGGAGTCTTGGCCTTAAGTTTATTCTTTTTGTCCTCCAGCAATTGTGAAAGTATCTGCTAGAAGCTGTCGAGAGATTCTTTTTGAGCACGAATCATATCGAGTTGCTCCCTCTGGATCTGGGCTTACTATTCAAAGCACTTGGTCATTTCGTCAGAAGTGCTTGCCATATATGTGAAGGCTTCTTTCTCTAGAGAAGAGTTCGAGCATGTGATTCTGTGATGGCAAAGTGTAACTCGCTTACTTTAATACCTTAGGGTAGGGCATTGTAGTCCACCGGGGCTATTACGCCAGTTCGAGTGCGGATATGCTGGTACGCTCCTTCCAATTTGATGTCAGATTCGTTAGAGCTGACTATTGGCTGCTTCCCCTTAGTTTTGCTTGGCGTAGTGCTTGGACCCACTACGTTCACAGTAACTTCAGGGTAATCCGCATCAGAAAAAGTTTTCCTTGTGCGGGAACGACGCCTTTTGGCCGAGCGAGAGACTGACGTAGATGATAACCGTTGAACACCGACTGTTTGCAGTGGCATTCAGAGAACACCATTGTGATAAGCAATTCACAGCAGCATAGTGAAGTAATTTGATGAACACTCCTCTTTTTTGTCAAGTAATCTCTTAGATCCGTCGGAGGGGGATCGAAGAGACCAACCTCGAGTCTCTGAGGACGAGGACTTTTCAGCTCCCTTTCGACCCTAGCCGTCGGAGAGCGAATGTTAACCTTACATCGCAACTCTGAGATGCAAGTCTTAGGGGCATAGGGTTCAGAGACGCATAGTTCACGTTCTGAAGAAGAGATACGGCTCTTATGTTTTGCCTTTGAGACGCGGGTCTCGTGCCTCTGCTCATAAGAGACGCGGACCTCGCGTTACCGATTGTTGCGTTTATTTGGCGACACTTGAGAGACGCAGACTTCATGAGTCCCGCGTTCTGGCGTAGAAACGCGGGTCTCGTATCTCTGAGAAGAGACGCGAACTTCGCGTTGCTGAATGTCGCGCCTGTGAGGTAGGGCCTCAGAAACGCGAGCCTCATGAGCTCTGCACTTTGGTATCCAGACGCAAACTTCACACGTCTGATATTGTTCAGAGGAGATGCGGGTTTGAGCCTCACGTCCTGTATCTACTGGATGGATGATTTTTCCAGTTTTTTCCATCTGTTGTCGACGTGCGCGATGTCTTTATCGACGTTCAACATTCCGGTTACACTTCACCAGTTATTGGGGACCCGCGGTAACCTGAAGCTGAGGAAGAGAAGGGGCTTGACAAGATTGGCCTTCAATGACGTTAGCCTCGCGGGTCTCGTGGAAGACGTTGACGCGGTCCATACGCATGACGTTGCCAAAAATAGCCCAGTATGCGCAGCCCATCTTTGGAGAAATCTCTAAAGGGACTTGAGAGAATATCTCCGAGGAGACTCTGCGGTACTGCCGTGCCACCCTGGGGCTCTTAGAGTTAGAATAGAGGAACTCTTCATACTTTGCCTGGTCGAATTCCACAACGAGTGATTCGACCGTTTTTTTATGAAACTGACATCACCTTGCTCCACAACTTGCTCATCAGTAGAAAAAGTAGTCTCCAGAAAAATCGCCATCTCTTGTACG
Source organism: Agave tequilana (assembly GCA_038442645.1). Classification (NCBI taxonomy): domain Eukaryota; kingdom Viridiplantae; phylum Streptophyta; class Magnoliopsida; order Asparagales; family Asparagaceae; genus Agave; species Agave tequilana. The sequence goes on from JAVJIF010031337.1 coordinate 49,588, forward strand.
GGGGGAGATTTTGAAAGTGTATATTGCAAATTTTCTTTGAACCAATGAAAAATTACAACTCAAAATTCCAACTACAAGAGAGAGAAGACACTCAATCTCAGATCTTCTATTTGTTTAAGGTTTTGCATAGCGGTGGAAAGTGATTCTTGTATTCCGTTGACTGAGTGAACATCAAGCACTTTTAAAACTCTTCTCTTGAATCACAGATGGAGTAGCACAGCTCCTATCTAATGAAATCTCAAAGAAACTTAGACAATAACTTGAATTCAGTGAGTTGGTAGAAGAGTTGAACTCTTTATAAATCTTCCTCAGCTGAAGAATTTTCCGTCCCTCTTTAATAGCAAATTGAGCTATTTATGGGGGTTTTAGGGGTAAAATTGTCCCCTAAAAACCCTCCATGATGGGGGTTAATTTCCCTCATTATGTGGGCAGTACTTGACCTAGTAATGGGGGTAGTTATAACTGAGACACAGGGCTCATTTTCAGTTGGAACGTGGGCTTGAGCTTTGAGTTTAACCATTGAGATTGAGATGATGCTGAACGTGGGCCTCAAGCCCTGCATTTTGGCATTGTTGTGGTATTGAGAAGCGGACGTCAAGCTCTGCTGTGATGAGGGCTTCAAGCCTCGCGTCTTGACTTTGCAGTGATGTTGAGACGCGAGCTTCGAGCCCTGCGTCTTGGTTTCGCAATGATGCTGAGGCACGGGTTCGAGCCTCACGTCTTGACATTGCGTCAATGATTTTTATCAGCCTTGCGTCTGAAGTATGGGCTCTGCATCTAACGACTTGTCCTTAGTGATTTTTAGACAGCCTACAAGCATGAGGCCAATGAGTTCTTCTGACAGTACATGGTCGACTCGTGTGTTGACGGAGGTGACGAACGAGTCATATTCGGGAGACAGACCACTGAGTAAGGTAAAGACGAGGTCAGAGTCGGCAACTGGATTAGTCACTGCCGTCAAGTTGTCCACGATGGACTTGACAGACTGGATGTATTCTGACATAAAAGAGGTGCCCATCTTGACAATGTGCAGCAGGTATTTAAGTTGCTGCACTCTAACTCTGGAGGGTGATAAAAAGATTCGCTCCAGAGAGCACCACATAACGAGTTGTGGTGAGGCCGACGACATGAGCAAGAACAGCCTCAGTGAGCGAGAAGATAAACCAGTATAAGAGCATCTGATCAAACTTGATTCAGCGAGTGTATTTCGGATTGATAGTGGGCTAAGCATCCTTCTCGGTAGAAGGAAGGAATCGAATCGGACACGGAGAGGCTCCGTCGACGAGGCCTTCGTGATCGTGGAGTTTGAGAAGAGGAAAGAACTGGGAACACCACAGTAGATAGTTTCCCTTGTCGAGTTTGACATTTAGAAAGTGGGTGATGTTGAGATTGAAATTAACCATGGATGCAGATGTTTGAATGGAGGTGAGGAAAGATGAAGAGGAAATACTAGACATGGTACAGGAGTTGCTCTGACACCAAGATAAAGAAGAAGGAGAAGAACACTTATTTGTGTAATGATAAGGTACCATTAGTTATGGTTCTTGGTTTTTATATATATATATATATATATATATATATATATATATATATATATATATATACATATATATAGGGCTTACTGTACCTCAGCCTGCAGGCTGAGAAAGTTTTCTCAGCCTGCGGGCGTGGCAACATTGTTGGCCCAAAGGCCCTTCACCCTAGTTTTGATGATGATCAACTCATGTAGTTATAGTTACTAATGATCTTGTGTTTAATTAGTGACAGATTCATGATCAAGATCTTAGTAGGTGCATAGCTCAACAAAGGATAAAAGAACAAGATTTGGAGCTTGCATGTGGTGATCCAAGGAGTTTTTGGATCAAGCTTGGACCAAGTCAAGAAGATGAGAAGCCTTCAAGGGAAGACTTCAAGAAGTTGAAGACTTGGGTCTAGGTATAGAATTTGTATTTTTGTTTTAGTAAAGATGTAAAGGATAGATAGTTGGTGGATTGCTCAAGTTATATCACACACACACACTCTTGATAGAACTCTTGATTTAATTGATTTCATAAAAGATTTCTTTTTAGAAAAGAATTTTTATTTAGAACAAAGATTTTCTTTGATTTTGGTATTTCATAGTTCATATCTTTAAACCAAAATCATGATTAGAGCTTTATGTCAAAAACATAGATATTCCATATTGATTGTGTAGTGGATCATATCCATACACACCATGCTTTTAAATGAACTCAAATATCTTGTTTTTGTATTTGATGAAGATTTAGAAAAACAAGTTTGGAAAAACATGTTTTGGAAAAATACATTTTGGTTATTGAGCTAATATTTCCAAGTTACAAAAATAGACCAAAACATCTATAACATGTCTTGATTTTGTGCAAGCATGTTTGTTCTTTCAAGTATATTGGTAAAACTATTTTTGTAGAATTTCTATGTATTTTTAGGATTTTATAAAAAGATTTTAAATCCTGTTTTCAGACCTGGAGACTGGCTGACAGGCCATGTCGGTCGACCGGACCGGTCGACCGATGTGCACAGCCCTGTGCACGTTGTCAGCACAGTGGCCGGTCGACCGGGTCGGTCGACCGACCAAGAGAGTTTGCTCTCTGGAAATGTCCAGTCGACCGATAGGTCGACCGACAGTTCATTCCAGGTTATCGATCGACCGAGCCGGTCGACCGGTGGCTGCAACGGTCAGAAAAATGACCGTTGGCCGGTCGACCGGCGGTCGACCGACAGCACTGACACAGCCCCAACGGCTCTATTTTCTGGCAGCCTATAAAAGGGGGTTTTGTCAATTGTTTTAAGGTTAAGATTTTGGAGATTTCTTGAGCAGTTTTTCTGATACTTTTAGAAGAGTTTCTCCACAAGATTTAAGTGCAAATACTTCCAATCAAAAGGAAGAGTTTTTATCAAGAGAGTGTTAAGTGATTCTTTGAGTTTTTCACCATAGTCTTTCCTTGCTTTTCTCACACCACACTTGAGCTTTCCATTGCTAGATATTCCTATAGGTGTGTTGTAGTGAGAGTGCTCTTTAGGTGATCAAGTGTTGTGATCATCAAAGAGATCCTTTCTTTGTACTTTGAGGAAGCGGGCAAGTGTGCTCGTTGTGGTTGGAGTTCGGTTGTGAACTCTTGGTGGTTCGAGGTGCGGCCTCGGCAAGCTTAGGGGGCTTGCGTGTGTACGGGACTTGGGAGTCCGAGGGTTTGTAGGTGTACGGCACCGAGGAGAGATCCATTGGGATCTTGCATAGTGGAAACCCTTCGTGTGTCGAAGGCGGGGATGTAGAGCAAGTGTGCTCGAACCTCGAAACAAACCCTTTGTGTTTGCGATTGCTTACTCTTCCCTCTTTCTCTTTTTGTCTCTATTTATATCTTGCATTCAATTTATTGTGTTCATCTTATATATGCATGATATATACCCTTGTGCTTAATTGATATATAATTGCGTGGGATTGTTGTTAACACTAGTATTCAACCAAGAGAGCCAACGCGGCACCTCAACCCATTCAAGGGGAATCTAGAGGAGCTTGTCCAGAGCCTCGCAAGGGGAATTCGGCAACACTCTTGTGTTATACATAAGTGTTTAATTAAAAGAAAGTTTAATTTGGTCATCTTAGTTTTAATTCCGCATTATTTGTTCATAAGTGACCATTAGATTAGCCATCACCTATTCACCCCCCCCCCCTCTAGGTGATCTTACAATTGGTATCAGAGCTAGTGCTCTTGATATTGGGTCTAACAACCTAAGAGTTAAAGATCCTCTTTTAGGCTAATCACAAGATTTGTACACACACTATGGACTTCATGTCACCACCCACCTTTGACATTCTTAACATCCAAATTTGGAAGGTTAAGATGTCTTTGTTCCTCAAAGGACTTGGCCTTAGTGTATATCTTGCCACAAATAATAAAGAATATTGCTTAAATGGTAAGAACATTGAGGCTAATGCAAAAGCCCTTCATGCTATTAAGTCAACCCTAAATGATGATTATTTATCTAGGGTTTCTAATATTGAATCGGCTTTTGTAGTATGGAACATCATCACCTCCCTCGGCGAAAAAGATCTATACTATGCGGGGAGTGACTCGGATGTTGGAAGCGACACCTCCAACAAGTGCTACATGGTCCAAGGGGATAACCCCCTTGAGGTAAACTCCGAATCCGATGATGATAGTATGTCATATGATGAGCTCTCTACATTTTGTCAATTATTGCTTGAGAGACATGACATAATTAAGAAAGAAAATAAAAATTTGAAAAAGGACATTGCATGCATGCATAAGGAACAAGATTCATTTAGAAGTAACATTGCATGTTTAGAAAAAGATAACAAGATTTTGAAAAAAGAATTTGATTGCATGCTTAATGAAAATGATTCACTTAGAAATAAAGTCGCATGCTTAGAAAAAGAAAAAGAAGATTTGAAAAATGAGAATGTTTCCTTATTTTCTAAATTGAGTATTTTGTGTGAAGGAAACAATACTTTGAAAGAAAAGATTGATTTGGTGGAAAAACAAAAGGAAAGTATTTTGCAAGAAAATAAGTCTTTGAAAAGAAAATTTGTTGAAAAAGAAAAAGATAATGTTTGTAAAAAGAAAAAGAAAAATGATTCTTCATCTCATCATGTTTTTCATGCCACATCTAATGAGATTAAGAATATGAAAAATAAGATGAATAATTTGAGCTCTAATTTGAGCACATGTGCATTCAATCATTCTAAGTTGGAATCTTTGTTTCAAAAGAAACAAGTTCCTCATGCTCATGCACATCATCATACTCATCATGCTCATGCTTATGGTGCACATCACGATCACAATCACACTCATAAGCATCATGCTAAGGTGTACATTTGTACACATTGCGGTCGCAAAGGCCATCTAGCAAGATATTGTTTTGATAAGAAACCATACTTATATTTTGCTAAGTATAATAGATTTTGGGTTCCTTACTACAATGCTAACCCCAAAGGACCCAAGAAAACATGGGTACCAAAACCCCACCTTTTGATTTTGATGTAGGTGAGGGCTCTCACAAAACGTGAGAGGATTGGTGCCTTGGTAGCCGATGCAATGGACATGATGGACAAACATTTGGATGCATTGCTATCAAGGAATCTTGGTGGGAAAGACCACCACACTTGGAGCTTTGGAGTTGGTAACAACCTCTAAACTCCTACTTTTATGTTCATGCTATTTACTTATGTCATATTCATAGCATGTTCATGATTTTGTTTTAAGATTTTTCATGTGCTTCATGTGGTATTTACATGCTTAGATGTAGAATATTTCAAAACTTGTATTCATACATAGATGTATAGTGAAATACAATTGACTCATATATGATTGAACTTCATGCTCACTTGTATCCACTCTATGCATGTGTATAATCTAGTTTTGATGATTCTCTTTTATACATGTTTTTGCCAATTTTTTTTTTGTGTGATTTACTTCATGTATATGCATGTTTAATTCAAATCTAATAAATATACATGTATACCCGTGAGTCTCTTGCCTTCATGCAAACATTTAATAGACTCTTTTAATATTTGGGATATGTATGCATATTGCTAGATTTGTATAATTCATACATATACCATGTAGATTATTTTTAAGATGATTTGTTTTGATAAAAATGATTTTTATGTGTTGGTTGATAAAAATTTTAATTAGTCATATTTGATTTGAGCTTCAATAACTAATTTCATGTAGATACTACTTACATAACCTTTGAACACTCGATCTTCAAGAAAAGATATAATTTGGAGCTTTATGGAATATGAGTGCTTGAACTTTTATGTATTTAGTATTATTCATGAAATACATATGATTTCATATTTATGAAGGATCTTTAACTAGTTTGTCAAAAATCCATTTAAACTAGTTATCTATTCTTCAATTGATGCACATGATCCTATTTTTATGGATAAATTCTTTTGTGATTTCAAAATTTTGATGCTTCATTGTATTGAATATTAGTTTAGATGTTAGTATTTGTCAACACTTGGATTTATACTTGTACACCTTATGGACCACAAATAAATCTATATATGATTGGGTTGAATGCTTATTTGTGCCTATTAGATGTACTAGTATAGCCTTATGTTGATGATCATTACATTCTTAAACTTGTATTCCCATTTGGATTTATGTTATGATCATGTGTTTTCATTTCATGTATATGTTTATTTTGCCAAAACATTAAGATATACATGGATACCTCTTGAGTCATTTGCCTTTCATGCAAATCTATATATATGGACTCAATTGTGTTAGAGATATGTATGTATGCTTCTTGTATTGACAAAACATACATATATTTTGAAACATTTTTTTAATAAAAAAATTTTTTTTTTTTATGATTTTCAAGGTTTTAGAAGTTATGATAATTCAAAATTTAAAGGAATATTGAGTTGTATTGTAATTTTCATGATGCCATGCTTCACATAACATTAGTACACTCACATCTTGTATTGACAAATCATACATATATATGATAGTTGTGTGCTTGTTTTACAATATATATATAGGGCTTACTGTACCTCAGCCTGCAGGCTGAGAAAGTTTTCTCAGCCTGCGGGCGTGGCAACATCACTGCCCCACATCTGTAAAAAAATTTGGCGGACAAAATCTGTAAAATCCCGCCCAATTTAATGCCAGTCACCTCAACATTGTATTTTTCGAAAATACTCTCCCTCACAACCTTTTACCTTATGTAAAAAAAATTGTCTTCCAAAAAATTTACAGCTCTAAAACTTCAACCGGCGGTTCTGATCCAATTAGTTCTTTTCCTTCAAAAATTTGATCCGTTTTTTAAAAAACATATTTGCAACTGATGGCGCCTAAGAAATCATCCGTCGAAAAAGGTACTACAAAAATGATATTTTCAAAAATTTTTAGGGTTTGTGTATTTTAATAGTTTTAAATTTTTTCAAGATTTATTTCTGAAGTCGCATGTTTTTTTAATTTTTTTTAAATATTGGAACCATGGTCGCAATTAAGAAAGAGATTTTCAAACTTTAGACGATAAAGGTCCTATTTTTTGAAAGTTTTTATTATTTACTTCTATTTTTACTGTGTCGCAGTTCAGATCTGTGCGACTTTGGAATTTTTTTTTTTTACCTTTCCTTGTAGACGAATGCGACGTAGGTCGCAGTATATGAAACTTACTTTTTTTTTCTTACATACTGACGACATGGGGTCGCAGTTGTTTAATTAAGAGTTGTAGTCTCTTGCGACCAAGGTCGCAGTTTATTTAAATAATATGTTTTTATCAAACTTGTGTCGCAGTTGTTTCTGTTTGAACTGTAGTCTTATGCGACCTTGGTCGCAGTGTTGACCTGGGTCGCAGTTGTTCTGATTGCACTGTAGTCTTATGCGACCTTGGTCGCAGTGCGACCTTGTTCGCAGTACATGTAGTGCGACCCTAGATTGCAGTGTAGTCCTGGTTCTAGTTGTTTTTTTTTGCAATGCATGACTGCGACAGAGGTCGCAGTTTATTAAAAAACAAATATGCTTTTTATTCCCTTATAATTTTTAAATAATCATTGGTCTAAAGTGTTTAATTTTTCTTCCTACGTAGGTAAACAACAGATACAGGTTCGTCCTCTGAGATCAAGCATAAAACCAATGTGCCAGTTAATGAAGAAATTTAAGAAGTACATACAGGCTGATTTCGTAGAGGCGATGAAGAATACCCCATTTGGCCCAATCTTCATGGCGTTCTACAATGAAGAATTTGGGACTGAAAAGGCTCTAAAATCAAACGTTGCCGTACTGCGTATTTTAGACCAGTATGACAGGAATACAAAGACCTTTACAATTGGGGCAAAGAGATTGAGTTAACAGTGGAGGATGTTGCCCTAACTTTTGGTCTACCTGTCAATGGGGCAGATTTTGTGATGAATAAGACATGTACGATGAAAGATAGAGGGGTTATAAAACATTTTTTCCCCAATATAAAGAAGATCACAAAAGTATCTATTGAAGATGCTTTGGATGATCTTCTTGTCAAGAGAAGGAAGAGGGATATATTAGATGTGACACCGGATGAACAATCTGAGCAGCAATTGTTTATAAATGAAATTATAAGAGACATAAATAGACTTGCAGCTCAAGACTTTACCACATTAGTCATCCTATACATGTCGGCCACTCTTTTCTTCTCTGACAGTAAATGCACGATGCCGTGGTATATTGTGGAACAGATTGCCAATATGCAACTGATGAGGACAATATGCTGGGCAAAAGCTGTTTGGCAATTCCTGATTGAGTCAATGGACATCTTCAGGCAAACCACGTACGAGCTGCAAGGATGCTCCGTGCAAATTATTGTAAGTAGAAATCTCAAATTTGGCCAACATTGTATGAAATTTACCCATAAATTGAGAAAATTTGTGGAAACTAATTTAATTTTTCATTTTTGCAGTATTGGTTGTGTGAGAGGGCACCTATTTTTGAGCAGAGGTCTGGTTTGGAGAAAAACCCCACGCGCAGTAAGATGGGACCTCCAAAATATTAGCAGATCTCTACTTGAAGTTGATCTAAATAAGATTGACAGCAATATTGTAAGTTAAACTTCTTTTTATGTGTAGTACAAATAAAATGCAACCATAGTCGCAGTATTGAGCTGCACCTTTCGCAGTTCGTTTTCTGCCTGACAAATAATGTGCGACCATGGTCGCATTCTCTTGAAAATACCCTTTTCAACAGAATTGCGACCATGGTCGCAGTGTTGAGCTGCATGTCTTGGCAGATAAATTTGTGCACGACAAACATACTGCGACCATGGTCGCATTCTTATCCAAAATATTTCATAAATAAACTGCGACCATGGTCACAGTATCATTATTTCATTGTTTTATTTTTAGCTTACATTTTTCTGTTTATTTTCAGATTTTGAGTCGAATGGCCAACATCTCTAATGCTGAAAAAATATGGTTGGCCTTCCTGTTGAAGGGGAAGAGGAGGAGGAAGAAGAAGTAGCAGAATATGAAGGTGAAGATGAAGAAGAAGAAAAGAAGAAGAAGAAGGTGAAAGTGAAGGAGATGAAGAAGGCCATACATATAATGAAGCTGACATCCCGACGGAAAAGGAGTCAGAACCGGCTGAAACGAGTGAGCAAGAACCAATTTTTGAAGGTTATTTGCCACCTCCACCGGATGTTCAAGCAGAAGAAATAAAACAATTGAGGTCTGAAAATCAGCACTTGAGAGATTATGTTTCTCAGCTTGAAAAAAAGATTGAAAATATGGAGACTGAGAAAAGACTCAAGGCTGAATTAAAATTAAAAAGGAGAGAAAAAAGAGAGAAGAAAAACCAAAAAAGGCAGCAGAGGAAATTAAAGGTTAAAGAAGAGGAAGAAGAAGAGCTGCTGAGAGCAGCCGCTGCTGCGAAGAAGGAGAAGGAGAAGAAGAGGAAAGAAGAGAAGGAAAAGGAGAACAGGAGGAGAGAAGTGGAGGAGAAGGAGAATAGAAAAGGGAAGAGGAGGAGAATGAAAGGAGGAAGAAGGAAGAGGAAGAGGAGAGAAGAGAAGGAGAAGAAGAGGGAAGAAGAGAAGGAAAAGGAGAACAGGAGGAGAGAAGTGGAGGAGAAGGAGAATAGAAGAAGGGAAGAGGAGGAGAATAAAAGGAGAATGAGGGAAGAAGAGGAGAAGAGAAGAAGAGGAGGGAAAGGAGGAGCATGAGAAGGAGAAGAGGAGGAGGGAAGAGGAGGGGCAGGAGAGGAGGAGGAGGGATGAGGAAGAGAATGAGAAGAAGAGGAGGAAGGCGCAGATGGAGAACAAAAGAATGAAGGAGCAGATGGAGAAGCAGGCTGAAGAGGAGAAGAAGAAAACTGGAAGAGGATAAAATAATGGGTTCTGAATCTATTTTAAATTTTTATGGGAAAGATATGCAAAAATTTTCTGTGGATATAAGTCAAATGATTCAAGAACCCCAAAAAAATAGTACTTCTGAAAAAAAAAATTCAAGAACATACTCCGCCTCAGAAGCAGTCCTCAAAAGAAGCTGTTTTGGAAACCTCTAAAGGAACAATAGAGAGGGGAGTCAAAGAACGCAAGCGCGCTGAAAGAGATCGCGATGACTCCGACTTTGTTTATCCAAAACAGAAGAAGAAAAAAATGAAAATCCTCTTCCACAGCCTGCGGCTGCGAGTTCTACCGCTGGTTTCGGCGACAAAGAGATTTCCTCTACTGAGCCAAAATTGAGAGAATTGACCGAAACCACATCATACAGAATTCTGCAGCCCCATCAACAAGCTCTTATAAAATATTTCTTCGACAAGTCCTACTCTGAGTAAGTTAATTCATATCAAAAAATTTTTGTTATACCTTTATATAAGAACAATTAAATTACTAACTTTGTTTTGAATATCTTGCAGTTCTACTGCGTATCAGGATACCGATAATGCAATCATCATTTCAAGGAATGACATTGAGGACCTGATGTTCAGTAGAGACTTAGATGCAAATATAATTCATTTCTACATGCAGCATCTTGAGAAAAGAGAAAGATTAAAAAGCATATTCTTCCGAAGCGAAGTTTGGGTAAAAATCTACTTTCTCCTTTACGGTTTAATGTAATATCAACTCTGGAACAGATTACTAATATTCTCTATCTCTGTGTAGGCATAAATCATGTAATGCGACTAAGGTCGCAGTGTATAATTAAAATGTACTGCTACTAACACATGTGCTGCAACTAAGGTCGCAATTTATAATTAAAATGTATTGCTACTAACTCAGGTACTGCGACAAATGTAACAGCTGCGACCTGCGATCAAGGTCTGAGCTGCGACCAAGGTCGTAGTTTATAATTAAAATGTACTGCTACTAACTCATGTACTGCGACTAAATAATATACTGCGACCTTGATCGCAGTGTCTTGTCTTGACTTAATGACTCCTAATTTTAATTAATTTTTTGTTATATTTTAAATTCATTTTGTATTTGATTTAAATTTTTTTCTTGTCCGCAGCATGGTGTTGTAAATAAAATTGAAGATCTGGAAGGTCATTTCATCAAGCAGAAGCTGTTGAAAAACTGGACAGCTGACGTGCAGTACATGTTCTTCCCGATCAATCACAAACATAGTGCCGACGAGCCGGGATTTCACTGGACCTTACTGGTATTCGATTGCTCCACAGAAGAGTGGATTTTTTACAACTCTTTGGTCCCAGCTGACAAAAAAGTAGTATAACAAAGCTTTACTAAAGAGATGCATGAATAATGGTGAGTTGAAATTTAATATTTTGATTACTGGAAACTTGCAATTAATTTGATTAATACTAATTTTTGTTCCTATTGACATTGCAGAAAGAAAGATTATTAGAGATTTTTGAGATTCATTCCAAAAAATTAATGAGAAAAATTAAAATAAAATACGCAAAATGCCCCCAACAAGCAAACAGGTATATAAATTTTTGACATCTAATTTCATTTCATATTTTCTACTTATTTTTAGTACAAAATCTAATTCCATTTAATGATTGCTCTATGGAAATTTCAGTGTTGATTGCGCTATATATGTATGCAAGTACATGGAAAGTATAGTGTCTGGCTATCATCTATCAGCTGTTGATACTGTTACGGTTGCTGGTGTACAGAAACTAAGAAGTGAGCTTGCATATATGATACTTGCGGATGTAGAGAAGAGTTGGGATGAAGCAACAGACATTATACGACATACGACATATGAAGACTGATAGTTGACAAATTATTGATATACCACAATTTTTTTTTTATAAATGTAAAAAATATTTCAAGTGCAATTCATTGCATAATTTTTTTGTTGTACTGATTTAATTTATACACATTTCTATACATTTATTTATTATAAGTTCCATTGATTATTTACAGTCTTCATTTGTTACAACTTGGCTTTTACTATTGCGTACTGATGTTAGAAACAAACATGCCTTCAGTAATTGTGTTAATCAACAACACTGCGACCTTCGTCGCTATGCGTGTTAATATAAAGGAAACACCTACCTAACGTACAGCGACTTAAGTCTTCACCATCTCAAAATTCTAAAAAGAAGGTTGCGACTTTGGTCGCAGTTGATAGCCGCAGCCTTAGTAAAATACAATGCGACTTTGGTCGCAGTTGATGGCGGCAATGTTTTAATCAACAATAACACTGCGACCTTGGTTGCTATGCGTGTTAATATTAAGGAAACACATACCTAACGTATTGCGACTTAAGTCTTCACCATCTCAAAATTTTAAAAAGAAGGTTGCGACAGTTGATAGCCGCAGTCTTAATAAAATACAATGCGACCTTGTTCGCAGTTGATGGCGGCAATGTTTTAATCAACAACAACACTGCGATCTTGGTCGCTATGCGTGTTAATATAAAGGAAACACCTACCTAACGTACTGCGACCTAAGTCGCAGTACATGTAGTGCGACCCTAGATTGCAGTTGCTGGCCATCTTTATCAATAACAACAATGCGACCTTGGTCGCAATTAACCATGTACACTGCGACCAAAGTCTCTGACTACATTATGTACAAAAAAAATTAAACTATAAAGTAGAATTTTGTAGCATTAAAACTTTAAAGTACAAGTACATACAAAAATAATACAGTAGAAATCAAAGAATGATAATAAATCTGATTATAATTACACGCCAGTGTCAGAATGCGACTTAATCTCTCTACACTGTGCGACCCTGGTCGCACTTCATAAAAAATTGAAGTCTTTGTTCCTTCGAGATGGAGGCAACCCAAACCTACTTCTTCTGCTAATAAAAAATAAATAGTAAGAATTTTAAAGATTAATCGTTATAAAAAAAATGATTAACAGGTTTAATGTAATATACCATTAACGGACAACCAGTCCTGTAATGGCCCAGCTCTTGGCAGTTACCACATCTTCGCTGCTTAACTTCCTTCTGATATATAGAATCTTCAAAACCAGACTTAAGCCTGGATGCAGCTCTAGGTCTCCCCTTGGTTGGTACAGGACCAATTGGATCACGTATATTCAATTCTTCACCATCTCGCAATATGACAACGGATCCACTGGAACCAACGGCAGTCTTAGGATGTGATGAATGATCATTTCCTGACATTGCTCTGTATTCTCTAGTGGTATCTTGGGCAAAACTTTCCAAAACTCCCTCCAACTTTGAAATATTTTCATCAGAATCAGCGACTATGTCCAGAATTGCATTAAATTTTGAACGAACTGTCCACAATCTAGCCGTCCGTGGAGTGCCTTGACTGGGAAAAGGCCTCATGCCATTTTCAATTGCAACGTTTTTGTAACGAGCATCCAACCTCCATCTCTGAAGTATATATGATTCCGGTATATGTGTAACGTGATTGCGCCACAAAATACACAGAATATGTCTACATAGGATACCCTCTGTTTCAAATAACGAGCAACTGCAAGAAACATGAAGTTCCTCTCGCTTATCATAACTGACCTTTTCCCAACCGTCTTTTGATTCTGAAAAATTACCAACCAAATATGTTGATCCAGGTTTGTCATGTTCCACCTCTTCTGAAAATAGTGTCATTACAATTGCCAATTCCTTTTGGAACAACTGAAAAATCTTCGTTGTATACAACTTCGAAACCTGTATCTCATAAGGATTGGATGTACAATTGGGCACAGAATTCAAACCCCAAAATCTTGAAGAGATTCAGATGCACGACGGGAAGCAACGGCTTTATCATATTGGTGAACAAATTCCACTAGTTTAGTGTTTGAGTTAACAAAACCATCAAAGAAGGAATTAATACTCTCGGACCTCTGACTGGTTGTCATTCCAGCACAAAAAACATCCTTGAGATATGCATTAACCCAATGTCCACGAAGCCTGTACATCTTCATCAACCAACTGTCATCTTCTTCTTCTAACTGATATTTTTCACTCATCAGACGCCATCGTTCCTCACAAGTGCTTATATCGCGGGAGGTGTACCAAGCATGAAAATCGGAGACCATATCTTCTCCATACTTGTTAGCCATTGGGATTTGTTACTCGGCAATATGTTTCCGTACATGCCAGAAACAGTAACGGTGCCGAGACGTCGGGAAAACAATCTTGATGGCCTCACCAATATGCGCATCCTGATCAGTAATAATCAGCTTCGGTTCAACTCCATGCATGCACTTGAGCCATTTTTGGAATAGCTAAACAAAAGTATCCCTCTGCTCATCAGCAAGCATTGCACAGCCGAACAAAATTGACTGCCGATGATGATTTACTCCAGCGAATGGAGCAAATGGCAAGCTCAAGTTATTAGTTCTGTATGTGGTGTCAAAAACGATCACATCACAGAAGCTCAGATACGAGGAAATAGCTCTTCCATTAGCCCAAAAAATGCTTCTAAGTGTGCCCGCGTTATCAACTTCACTTGAAAAGAAGAATTCTGGATCGGTCTCGGCTTTCTCTTGAAAATATTTGATAATAGCAATAAACTCATGACCGCAATTATTTCTACGTTGACGAGTGAAATCAATAACTTGTTGAGGGCGCACTTCTTCACAGCCTTCTCCCTGGCTCATTGCATTAACAACGCGGGAAATATTTGAAGGCCGCATTCCAACATCAACCAGATTGCTCATAATGCTTCTGCTAATTGTTGAACGATGAGTCTGGTGAGAGTAATGGTGATGTAACTTATCCGGGCTAGACAATTCATGTGAATGAGTATCAACAAATTTTGTGATAACCCAATATCGAGTTGAGTCCAAAAATAAACGAAGACGGATATGCATCTCAGCAGGACAACCTACTCTAGTGTTAACTCGACGATGCACTGTAAGCCCCTCCTGTCTTTTGTCACACAACTTCTTCAGACTTTCCTTGTTACAGCAAAATTTTCTGCAAATCATCTCATGAGGAGGCTTCCGTGACTTATCTGTACTTTTTCTTCTCACGCTAAAACCTCTATTCCTTGCAAAAGAATTGTAGAAATTGTATACTTCCATATGCGACAGGAACTGTTTCCCTATAAACTTATCTGAGCTTCCAGACATTTCTGCATGTGCATTCATATCCTACAAAAAGAATTTACACGAATTAAATGAATATAAATATTTTTTAGATATCACTGTATTCTAAAATATAATTTATATAAATGCGACCAAGGTCGCATAAGAGATGAAAACAATTTACTTCTTATCAGCTGTTGCGATCAAGGTCGCAGTTATCCGTATGAGAAGAAATCTATATTACTTCTTACTAAAGACTGCGACCTAAGTCGCAGTAAATAAAAATAAGATTTCACATACGACATGAAATCTATAATACTCCTTATTGAAGACTACGACCTAAGTCGCAGTAATCAGTATGTGAATAAATCTATATTATTCCTTACTAAAGACTGCGATCTAAGTCGCAGTTATCCGCATGTGAAGAAATCTATATTACTCCTTACTAAAGACTATGACCTAAGTTGCAGTTATCCGTATGTGAAGAAATATATATTACTCCTTACTAAAGACTGCGACCTAAGACGCATACCCTAGAAAAAAAGAATTCACAGCCGGAGATTATTTTCAAATAAGATTGCGACCGAATATTAAAACGGTCACAGTACCTCATAGTCTAAAGAAAAAACATTAAATATTTAAGAAATTTTTTTAAAATATATATAAACAATTAAAACCTATTGATCGGCATGCAGAGATGTCAACCCTTCAAGATTTTCAATATTCTGAGAGTAAGTAGAACCAGATGCAATATCTTCCATATTAAGATCGCCGGTATACTGCTCAGACGTCGACATTAAATATTTTGCAGAAAAAAATTGATCTGAAAAGATTTTATATTTTCAGAAAAAAGTTTATCGCAGACTGAAAAGGTGAAATTAGATCTTTCAAAAAGAGGTCAGGAAATAGGGTAAAAAGTAATTTATATAGAATATCCTATAAAGAGCGGCAAAAAAAAGGGGAAAAATAATAATAAACAATAAGGAAGGGAACCAAAAAGAGTTGCTTTTCATAAGGGGTATTTGGTAATTTAACAGTCACCTAAAAGCGTGCCGCGAGTCAGTGAGGTGACAATTTGAGCCACGTCACCGCAGGCTGAGAGAGTACTCTCAGCCCGCGGGCTGATATACATTTTTCTCATATATATATAATAGACTTGTATCCTTTCAAAGGATTTGATCCCGATCCTTCCCACTCAAAATCAACCCTCCAACATTCGAATACAAGATCCACTCCGTTTAAGTTGATCTATACTATTTCAAGTATCTATAAATCAAAATCAAGTGTTTAAATACTTTTTTCCCATCCATCAAGCGACGCAAAATGGACGGCCGAAAGTAGTGAGTTGGTTAGATATAGTCTTTAGACATACAAATTCTCGATCCGGCCATTTCATTATGATCTAAACATTTAAAAACCCTTTTAAACTAATTTTTTGTTAGATTTCAAATGTTCTACACCGTTAAAACTAACCAACTCACTATTTAGGCCGTCCGTTTTTCCCCTACTTTGGATGGGCAAAAAGTATTTTAAACACTTGATTTTTGGTTTATAGATACTTGAAATAGTATAGATCAACTTCAACGGAGTGGATCTTGTATTCGAATGTTGGAGGGTTGAATTTGAGTGGGAAGGATCCGGGATCAAATCCTTTTGAAAGGATACAAGTATATATATATATATATATATATATATATATATATATATAATATATATATATATATATATATATATAGTCATATGTTTACACTGATTTAGGAGAAACAATAGGAAACATTGATTGAGAAAGAGAGAATGAAAATACATGGTGCACGAGTCTCATGAGTCTCATATATTCCTATAATCATAGAGAGATTTTAGAATCTGGTTGATTTCATAAGGGGCTTCTTTCGCATGAATCACATGTTTCACGTAAATCACGTGTTGTCATTGATATCTCTAACAAATGGTTGTATATTTTGAACTTGATATCAAATTCTAACTCATAGGTCGTCGTGATGTTTAATTAATACTTGGCTCATGTATTGTGAATTGATCTCTCCCTTGTCATCAAGTACAAAACACATGGATCACAAACCTCCTAGTCAATAATCAACACCACCAATTATTTCCCCAGTCAAGACAAAACGATCATGCAAAATCATGACAAAATCCCACAAACGTGCTAAAAACATGTTTCATGTTAAACTGGTTACCGAATTAAACAGAGACCAACCCCACAACTATAAAAAGCTCGCGCACACACTCTTGTATCAAGCAAGAACCAACCATGGCCTCTCTCCATGGCATCTATGCCCTCTCTCTCCTCTTGTTCTTCGCCGTTGCCGGCATCTCGGTCTGCGCCAAGACCCAGCATCACCGGTGGGAGATTGCTTACCAGTTCAAGTCCCCGGACTGCTTCCAGAAGCTCGCCGTCACCATCAACGGCCAGACCCCCGGTCCGACCATCAATGCTCAACAGGGTGACACGGTCGTCGTTGAGGTCAAGAACGGACTCGACACGGAGAATACAGCCATCCATTGGCACGGAATTCGCCAGGCAAATTGTTTTCTTGAGAAGTTTCTCGCATTTCATTATAATAAAGACTAAATTTTTTGCATGTGTGAATCGTGATGCATGTGTCTAAAAAAAAAAATTGAATTAGATGCAAAACGGACGAATCTGATAAGCGTTAGTACAATCGCAGGGATGTTAATGAAATATAATATCTAGTTCACTTTCTAAGAGTTAGCATTAAAATAGTATAGAAAAAGATAAAAGATTTAACGAAACAAATCACAATATAGGAAGATACATCAATTAGCATGTCACACTTTTGAGTCAGTTTGATTCTACCTCTAAAAATGTGCTACCTCAGTGTGAGAATAGTAATGTGTTTTTAGATCAAACTTTTGTCTCAAATAAGTTGTCCATTTTAAATCTCAATGCTACTTTATCATTCACAATACTATTTTTATCATTTTAATATATTTTTATCATTCACAATGCTATTTTTATCATTCAAACTTCAACTCCTCACAAACTCTTAATTCACGTGTGTCTGATCAAAAAGCGGTGTAACTTTTTTTAATTTCAGGTGCGTAAACCATGGGCGACGGGGCAGAAGGCACACCATGGAGCGACGGGGCGGAAGGCGTGACTCAATGTCCCATCCTGCCTGGAGAGACCTTTATATATAATTTCACGGTGGACAGAGTAAGTTTTCCTAAAAATTCACTTAATCGAGAGATCAGACTCTCTTTTGTTAGTTTTTACCTAATTTTCGAAGGCATCAAATTGTCTCAGCCTGGCACATACATGTACCACTCGCACTACGGTATGCAAAGGTCGGCCGGGCTCTACGGCATGATCATCGTTGCGGTCCCCGATGGAGTAGCTGAACCCTTCTCTTATGACTATGACCGGAGTCTGGCTTTCAGCGACTGGTGGCACAAGAGCACCTACGAGCAGGCGGCCGGCCTCGCCTCCATCCCTTTCGTCTTCGTCGGAGAACCTCAGGTACTATCTCACTCCGTTGGTTTCTAAAAGAAGAAACTTCATATGAAGGCCTGGTAGTGGCTTGTGTATTATTTTGCTGAAACTTCGTGTTTCATTAGAGAAAAGTGTTTCTTTTTGTTTTTTAGAATAAACCGTGAGGCCGAGAAAGTTCTCGGCATTTCATTAATAAGTGTAACAGAGATGTGAAATTACATAATTTATCCTTCGTAAAAAGAAAAACTCTAATAGAGCATCACCTAGCTCTAAAAGTCCAGATGACGCCGACGTGATGCATCAAGGCGCTTTCGCGACCCTTCTGATGTCGTAGAGTTCAGTCTGACCCGATCTGTCTTGCTCATCTCTGATGATTACCGTCCACCTCTTCCGTCCTCATTAACCCTCACCCTCATAGAAAACTCTCCTAGAGAAGAAAAATCCCTATTCAGCCCACCGACTCTTTGCGGATCGCTTGTCAAGACTTATGCTTACCCCGGCCGTATGGGGAGTACTTTCCCATAAAATTTTCAAACTCGTTCTAAAAATACCCTTTGCAGTCTCTGGCCTACCTGGTTCAAGAGGAACTCTTCACTAAGATTGTGTACTGCAAGGTTCAAAATCAATTCCATCCTCGCTAAAATCAAGATCATCCCTATTGAAATCACACTCAACAGAAAATGGACCCGATTCAAAATATTTTCCTTAGAAGCGTCCCCCATCTCTACAACAGGCCCCACAGAATTATCAATGTCCCCACGCCCTGTCCCCATAGGCTCAAAATGTACCTCTGACTTAGAGGGCGTTGATTTATCCCTGGCCAAAAACCTAGGCGGCACCCTCTGTTCTTAGACTGGCTCTACGTTTGCACATATTCTCTGCATTGACTCCAACAAAATTTCCCTTATTCTTAATCCCACTAGAGTAAGCCCGCAATAAAAATTCCTTTTTTAAACCTTGTGACCTACTCATTGATCTACTTCTTGGGCAAGCCTGACAAAGTTATCCCCATCCTCACCCCCAGTTCTTGGGCTGGCCTGCTGAGCTTTACCCGCTGACCGTTGGTCAACTTAGACCTTACGTCTTCCTCCTCCGCGGCCGATTCCAATTGCAGGCAGATTCCTCAGCCCCTTACCGCCGACAAGCTCGTCGATCTGCACCTTGAAAGAAAAGCCCTGATGATCATATCATCGTTAAAGAGAAGCTAAAGAAACATAATCTAAAACTAAAATAGTAACCAATTAATTTGCACCTTTGTTAATTATTGTGCAGTCTCTTCTGATTAATGGGAGGGGGAGATTCAACTGCTCCTTGCCGGGGATCAATGGTGTGTGCAACCAGACTAACCCGAGTGCTCGCCGGCGGTGCTCACAGTCGTCCCCGGCAAGACTTACCGGCTGCGGATCGCCAGCGTCACCTCTCTTGCGGCGCTAAGTTTCGAAATTGAGGTAACGACTCCATCGAATCTTAAACTTTTATTCAGGCCGACCTGTTAATTAAAGAGATGATAATGAAACACGCAGAGCATTATGAATTTAGCTACTGAAAAGATAAACAACATGACTATAACAGGGACACAATCTGACCGTCGTCGAGGCCGACGGCCACTACGTGAAGCCCTTGTCGTGAAGAACATCTATATCTACTCCGGCGAGACCTACTCCGTACTTATCAAAGCAGACCGGGACCCATCCAGAAACTATTGGGCCTCCATCAGTGTAGTAGCCCGGAAGCCCGAAACTCCAACGGGCCTTGCGATACTCAATTACTACCCGAACCAGCCATTGAAGCCGCCGCCAGCCGGCCCGCCAGCCGGCCCGTCGTGGGACGACACTAGCGCTAGGGTTAGTCAAAGCCTCGCAATCCGGGCACACCCCGGTCACATTATCCCTTGGCCTGCACCGCCGACCGCACAATCCTCCTACTGAACACGCAGAACAAGATCGACGGTCACATCAAGTGGGCCCTCAACAATGTGTCCTTCGCCCTGCCTCAGACCCCGTACCTGGTGGCCCTCAAGTACAAAATGAATGGGGCCTTCGACCAGAAGCCGCCGCCGGACACCTACGACTACAAGAGCTACGACATTTACGGCACTCCCGGCAACACCAACGCCACTTCCGGGAACTCCATTTACAGGCTGGAGTTCAACTCCACGGTGGATGTCGTGTTGCAGAACGCCAACACGCTGAGCCCTAACAACAGCGAAACGCACCCGTGGCACCTGCACGGGCACGACTTCTGGGTGCTGGGCTACGGGCCTGGCAAGTTTGATCCACTGGTGGATCCTAAGAGGTATAATTGGGCCGACCCAATCATGAAGAACACGGTCCCGTTGCACCCTTACTGGTGGACCGCGATCAGGTTCCGGGCCGACAACCCGGGGGCCTGGATCTTCCACTGCCACATTGAGTCGCACTTCGCCATGGGCATGGGGGTTGTGTTTGCGGAGGGGGAGGACAAGATTGGGGGCCTCCCGAACGAAATCATGGGCTGTGGGCTGACCAAGAATTTTATAAGGCCTTAATCTCTGCACGTTGCGGCCCGGTCTTTATTGGACCGCATTCTATGGAGTTCTTGGAGCCAATAATTTTTCAAAAATTTTCCTTTTCAATGGTTTTTTGTAAGGAGATTTGGAAATGGTTGATATTTATAGATCATAAATTATGATAATCAGCATCTTTATTATTTTATATGTGCTTTGTATTTTTTCTTTTTCACAGTAGTGTTCTTTTAACGTCCAACATGAAACTAAACATGTCACTTAACAATGTTATTGTTGTTGCGCGACGAATTGAATATAATATATGTCTTCTAAGGAGAATATTTTTTTTCTTTTTAGGGAAAGAGCATGTTTGTTATATATTCAACAAGCCTATTTGACTACTTAAAGCTGGACCCATGGAGTTAAATTGGCATGGATGGAGATCACAAAACTTCTCTTTTTTTTTTAGATTCACCCTCTCTCATCTGGATCATAGATGTACGTCTCCTTCACACGGCGAAGGATCTAACCTGAACTCTTGACCATTAATATTGTGGTCATCCTAGAGGACTTTTGGTTCTAGTTCTCAAAATATTGCCGAGTAGTGGTACATAGATCTCTCTGGCACACGCAGACATACTACTTAAGAGACTAATATACCAGACTCGATAGACTATTATTGTTTGGTAGGTGACATGTGCCACGTAGGATCAAGTTTATTCCTAGAGATTTGAACTTACAAGTCGTGGAGAGGCCGAACTTTCAAACAATCTCTTCTATAATTTAAACCGTGTAAGACTTTCCGTGAGTAATGTGATCAATGTGAGTATGTACTTGCTGGCACAAAAAAACATTACAACAAGTTCTTCGAGTCAATTTAGAAATCTCCGTAGAAGCGACCACAGCCATACACAGACTCATTCAACTATGACCAAAGAACGTGGAGAAAGAAACCAAAAAAAAGAGAGATCTCACCTACCCTGGTAGGAAACCTGCAAAATTTCATAAAGACAGGTTTAATGATCAATTAGGAGTGTGAGACTAAAATGAGCAAATATCTATTACTTGTTTGATGGGAAACTAAAACAAACTCTGACTGACTATTTCTTTGTCTATTTGTATATATGAACGTACAGCTTTTTTCAATGAGGGTTGGTGAACAGAAGAAGTTGGAGCTAGCTTTTTTACCATTGACTGCTTAGATCTGCGGGTGGATGTGGATGTTTTCTGCGTACGCGGATTCAGCTGAAACAGTCAATCTCTTTTGGGGTAGTTGGAGCTTGAATTAAAAAAGATCACAACTCTCCTTTCAAAGAAACTCTCCTTTCAAAGAAAAATAGGTACCAAAGCTTTGTGCAATTGCTACGTGCATGCATGCGGCTCAATTGGTCAAACAGAGAGAGCGCCTTGTTGCAGCGAACTTAAATTTGTCTGAGACTTGTTCGCATGTTGATGTGATGATCAGGTTCCAGTTTGGGGCCAAACTAAAATATCTTGGGATTTTGTGTGGAAACTTCACTGCCTGTGGGTAAATATCGGATCCACGTACGTAAAAACTACGTGCCCCCTGCTCACCTTGATTGTTGGTGGCTTGAGAATTTGGTTCAAACCAACACTCTATTGCTTGGAGAAGAATAAACACTGAATAAAGAAAATTTGGGCATGTTTTTTTTTTTTTTTTTCTTTTCTGATTCACTGACTAATGATCTGAATATCACTGCTCAAATGACAGAATGTTTAGGTATTAATATCCATGCATTTGGGTGAAGTTGTGTTGGCAGAATTACGAGATCAAATTTGTGTTTCTTTTTAAATTCATATTCATGTTATTATTCTAAATCGGATCCAGAGGATCATTAGTTGTGTTTAAGTTCAGACAAGGTGTGAACTTGTTTGATATACAATGTATTTAAGATACTTGTCTAGACATACTTGAAGAAGCTAGAGAGAATTAAATGAAAAGTTTGGCATTTTGTTACAAAAAGAATAATTGATATTTTGAATATGAATTAATTTAATTTAAAAAGGTAAGTCTAAACATACTCTTGTTTGGATGAAATTTTTTTTTTTTTTTGTGAGAGAGATTATTTGGATGGAAAGTTAACCGGCATTAGAAAGTGCAATTTTTTATAGTAGAGGGAGAATTAAATATAGAATCCACTAGTATAGAAATGTTTTTCACTATTTACTCTCTTTTTTAATCTTAAAATTCTTATATCTTTTTAATAGTGGTTTGAAATTTTTTTTTTTCAACTCCTTTTCTGGGGAATTTTTTTTCCTGTTCCTTTTTTAATCAAAATTGACCGAAGGGAGGTCTTTCTTTCCGTGACTCATATAAAAATTTTGTTTGTCCGCCCGCTTGTCTGCCTTCATCGCGAGAGAGAGCAATGTCGACCCTCTCCTTCTTCTTCTCCTCTCATCTCCCTCCTCATTCTTCCTCTCTTTTTTTCCTCTCCCCCTCCTTCTCCTCCTGACCGATAATTTAGTTTACCACCGACAGCGGAGACATACTAGTTTAAAATGTAACCTAGTGCACACGAGCACCAACAAATGAATCTCCTTGCCAAGTACAAAATCTCTTCATTCCAATCCCAGATATCTTCCCACAAAATGCAGATCTTAAAAAAAAAAAATGCTTATAGTCAATAAAATGCTCCATCAAAATCATAGCAAATCACATAATCATGCTAAAAAATATGTTTCCATTTATTTTCATAATATTCATGACTAAAGTCAAAGATCTCCTCACCAACTGCAGAAGTTTCCTTCCCTTCTTCCAAAAAAGCCAGACCCAAAACATTGGCTGCTTAGGTTGACCATTGACCTCCATCCATTGAACCCCGAGAACCACGTCCCTTGAATCTATGTTTATTAATTTCCTTCTCTTCTTCTTTTTGTGTGCTCTGCTGTCTCCAGCCTACTTACTTTCTTTGCCAAATTTATACTCTTCCTTAAACTATAGTTAAGAAAGAATCAATCATATATTAAACTCAAACTAATCACTAATTAAACACAGACCACCACCCACCACACTACTATAAAAAGCTCACACGCAGCACTCTCTTGCATCAAACAAGAAACCAACCATGGCCTCTCTCCACGGCATCTACGCCCTCTCTCTCCTCCTGTTCTTCGCAGCCGCCGACATCTCGGTCCACGCCAAAATCCGGCACCACCGGTGGGAGATCGCCTACCAGTTCAAATCCCCGGACTGCTTCCAGAAGCTCGCCGTCACCATCAACGGCCAGACCCCCGGCCCGACCATCAACGCGCAGCAAGGCGACACAGTCGTGGTCGAGGTCAAGAACGGGCTGAACACGGAGAATGCCGCCGTCCACTGGCACGGAATTCGCCAGGTAAATCGTCTCTCGCGTTTCATTAAAAAAAAAAATGGAGTTTAACGAAACAAAGATACAACCTCGTCGCAATTCTAGTGCTGAATTGTAACTTGTTTTAATTTCAGATCGGCACCCCGTGGAGCGATGGGACGGAGGGCGTGACCCAGTGCCCCATCATGCCCGGAGACACTTTTGTTTACAAGTTCGTCGTCGACAGAGTGAGTTTTTTTGTTAGAAGATTAGCTTGATCTAACAAGAGAGAGATTTATTTTTCTTTCAGTTTCTGTCTGATTTTCTGAACATTTTTTGAATTGTTTTCAGCCCGGTACTTACATCTACCACGCTCACTACGGAATGCAAAGATCGGCCGGGCTCTACGGCATGATCAACGTCGCGGTCCCGGACGGCGTTGTCGAACCGTTCTCTTACGACTACGACCGGAGCTTCGTTTTCACCGACTGGTGGCACAACAGCACCTACGAGCAGGCGGCCGGCCTCGCCTCCATCCCTTTCGTCTTCGTCGGAGAACCTCAGGTACTAACTGCTGATTCCCCTTCGAAGTTAGCTCTCAGTCTCAAATCCTTTTCTCTGATTGGATCTCAATTTCTCATACATAACATCGCTATCTCCGTGGCCTTGAACAATGCCATTTGGTGGGACATGTCATATTTGTCTTTATAGACATTCACATGACCTGTTTGGTGTACTGTGTGCATTATTTTATTATTTCTTTCTTCATCTTTTATTAAAGAAAAATTAATACCAAACAAATTAGAGGAACAGCTAATTTTGCGCGTGAATTTTGTTAATTATGCAGTCCCTTCTGATTAATGGGAGGGGGAGGTTCAACTGCTCCTTGTTGCCAGGGACAAACGGTGTGTGCAACCAGACTAACCCGGCTGCTCGCCGACGGTGCTCACGGTTGTCCCCGGCAAGACTTACCGGCTCAGAATCGCCAGCATCACTTCTCTTTCGGCGCTGAACTTCGAAATCGAGGTACCAATCATTCAATCATAAGCTATTTCTAAATCAATTTCTTAATTAAACAGTAAGAGAATCTTTTCAGTGAGTAGTATTTTATCATAATTGTACGATCACAATTTTATTCATTAAACAGTGGTGATTTACAGGTATCATACAGGTAATGTACTTAATAAAGTAGTATTTGCAACATGAATTAAAGATTAAAGAGTGGATGATGATAAAACATACATAACCTTAACCTTTGACTCAATATTCAGCCACCACTAATGGCATCAGCATGATCATTGCAGGGACACAACTTGACCGTCGTCGAGGCCGACGGCCACTACGTGAAGCCCTTCGTCGTGAAGAACCTCAATATCTACTCCGGCGAGACCTACTCCGTCCTTCTCAGGGCCGACCGGAACCCGTCCCGGAACTATTGGGCCGGGCTCAATGTTGTGGCCCGAAAGCCCAACACTCCAACGGGCCTCGCGATAGTAAACTACTACCCGAACCATCCATTGAAAGCCCCTCCAACAAGCCCACCAGCCGGTCCCGCGTGGGATGACGCTGGTGCGAGGCTCAGGCAAAGCCTGGCAATCCGGTCGCACCCCGGCCACATCCAGCCACCTCCGGCCACCTCCGACCGCGTGATCATCCTGCTGAACACGCAGAACAAGATCGACGGTCACGTCAAGTGGGCCCTCAACAACGTGTCATTCACCCTGCCGCAGACCCCGTACCTGGTGGCCCTCAAGCACAGGATGCACCGTGCGTTCGACCAGGGAGCTCCGCCGGAGACGTACGACTACAAGAACTACGACATTTACAGTGTTCAGAACAACACGAATGCCACTTCCGGGAACTCCATTTACAAGCTGGAGTTCGGTTCCACGGTGGATGTCATCTTGCAGAATGCCAACACGATGAACCCCAACAACAGCGAGACGCACCCGTGGCATCTGCACGGGCACGACTTCTGGGTGCTGGGCTACGGGCTCGGCAAGTTCGATCCGCGGGTGGATCCTAAGAGTTACAATCTGGTCGACCCGATCATGAAGAACACCGTCGCCGTGCACCCTTACGGCTGGACGGCGATCCGGTTCCGGGCCGACAACCCCGGGGTGTGGGCCTTCCACTGCCACATAGAGTCACATTTCGCCATGGGATGGGGGTTGTGTTTGCAGAGGGGGTGGACAGGATTGAGAGGCTCCCTGAGGACATCATGGGATGTGGGGAGTCCAAAACTTTGACAAGGCCTTGAGAAACATTCTTTTTTGAAGTTCTTGAACTAACCATTTTTGAAAAAAAAAATTCTTGTAAAAGATTTGAAAATGATTGATATGTCTAACTATTATGAAGTATTTTTTTATTCATGTTCCATGTGAGAGTTGTTGTCTTCTTGGAAGTGGCTCTCCATTAGCTGGCCTAAGTTTTTTTTCGTATCAAAAGTACAATGTAGCCGGCATTTCAAAATAAATTAAGGTTTATTGTTGAGACAATCAACATAGAATTTGATTCTTGGAGGCTAATGATACCAATGCCAGGATAGAAATATAATATAATGAATTATCTAACATGATTCTGTCTTGAAGATCATTATGGGACTTTACAGAGGGGTTTGCTAAGATGTGTCATTTCATAGTGGATCCGTGGCTTCTACTCCTATAGTGCTTTGGTTGCGTTTTTTTCTCCGACACATGCGTGTGCAACATAGCTCTTTGTTCAGGGTGAATTATGTGTTTCTAATTGCTTTTTTCGAGATGTTTTCATTAAAATCTTATTAATTAAATGCGGGAGGACGCTTCGGGCTGACCGTTTATTCTCAAAAAAGATGTGTCATTTCCTGTGAACATTCACTTCGGCATTATAACGTGAAGTTTATTAAAAGTGAGTGTAGATTGGGAGGGGAAAAAAAAAATAAACAAACATATACATGTGTTATACATGCATAAAGAGAGATAGACTTGTGTAGTTCTGAAAGGATTCAATCCCGAATTCTTCCCACTCAAGTAACAACATCTGATATTCAAATACAAGATCGACTCCGTTGAAGTGTATCTATATTATTTAATATCTATAAATCAAAAATCAAGTATTTTAAATACTTTTTGCCTATCTATCAAGCGGCGCAAAATAAACGACCGAAAATAGTGAGTTGTTAGATCTATATTTTCAGACGTACAAATTCTCAATTCGGCCATTTGATCATGATCTAAACATTTAAAAATCCCTACAAACTAATTTTTGTTAGGTTTCAATTGTTCCACACCGTTAAACTAACCAACTCACTATTTAGACCGTCTGTTTTCTCTTACTTGATGCATGAGCAAAAAATATTTAAAATATTTGATTTTTTATTTATATGTACTTGAAATAATATAGATCAATTTTAACGGAAAATTGAGTGGGAAGGATCCGGGCTCGAATCCTTTCGGAACTGCACAAAATACCAACAACCGACATTCGAATCCAAGATCCACTCAGTTGAAGTTGATCTATATTATTTAAAATAATTAAAAAAAAAAAATTCAAATGTTTTGATTATTTTTTGTCCATCCATTAAACGACACAAAATGAACGGTCGAAACTAGCATATTGTCTATTTCTCTATCTATAAATATAAATTTGAAAGGTCTCTCTCTCTCTCTCTCTCTCTCTCTCTCTCTCTCTCTCTCTCTCTATATATATATATATATATATATATATATATATATATATATATATATATATATATATATAGTAACGATCTGATGAGAAAACTAGCTTACGTGAGAAGATGGGAAGAAAACAGAAGAGTCGTTCGATTAGCTTTTGGTGGTTGAATTACAAAGAACATAGAGCTCGTAGTATGCCTTCTTGATGAGGCCATTGGCGACGCTTCGAGAATGTTGACTTGTCGATTAGCATAATTCTCTAACCTCTTTATTTGAAGTTGAACACGACCCATAGTATAATAATAGTTCTAAGAGGGGAGGGGGGGGGGGGGGAGTGTCATAATGGATAAAATCTTTTCGAAGAGAGAAAGGGGATATAAATGTGAGAAAATAGAAAAACAAAATTTGATGAGAGAGATTTTGTGCAACCGATGTGAGAGAAGGGGGGGGGAAGATTTTAGAAGCCTTAGGAAGCAGATTGGATTTGGTCCAGATCTTGGTTACCAAAAATAAAAAGAAGCCTGTGCTCTCTACGTGTAGTGTAGCAGAGGAGATCAGTTTATCGAATTATTTTTAGAAGAGGTTTGTTTTTCAAATTAAAATTCAAAAAGAATTTTTAAAAAATGCCCTTCGTGAATAGCAATGTGCTGCTCGGACCATCTAAACTTGCACTGTTCCACGAGCAGCATAACAAAATAAACTAAATCCATAAAAAGGAAAAAAACCCAAAATAAATGTAAAAGAGACAAAAGAAAAATTAAAAGAGGGGAAAAAAAACTCTGTTTGCTCCCTTTTTAAACCACAGAGCCCACAAAAGATAGAAACAAAAGACCCAACAACAATGGCGACCACTTCCCCCCTATCCATCCCAAAAATCCCAACCAATCTCCCGCAGCTCCCCAAACCATCAAACCCATAAAATTATCTTCTTCTTCTTCTTGTTCTCTCAGTGGTGATTCAAAGAACGAGGCTTCAACTTTTTCTTCTTCTTCCTCCTCATCTGGGTCGATTTTCTTTGAACAGGAGGAGGTTATTTGAAGTGGGTATTGGGCTTTTGGCATCCTCAGTTGGGATCTCCGACGCCAAGGCAACGAGAATCGAGTACTATGCCACTGTTGGTGAGCCTCTGTGTGATATGAACTTCGCAAAGTCTGGGCTTGGGTACTGCGATGTCTCTGTTGGGACTGGAGTGCAGCCACCACCTGGTGAACTCATCAATGTGAGATTTTCTTTTTTGTTTTCACTTCAATTTGTGTTCCTGAATATACCCAATTGGGTTGTTTAGCAACTTTTGCTAGTGCTTTGTTGATGTGGGTTTGCTTGTATTTTTCTTTTTTTACTAGGATGATATCAGTTTTACATAAACTTAATGCATTCATAGAAATCAAAGGTCAGTAATTTAACGCAATTGTACATTTGGTGATATGATAATTGCTTATTATTACATTTCCCTCAAAAATTAAGAAAGAAAATGGATTATTGTTCATAGAATACGATGTTCTTTAAGAATTTGAGGTTTGCTTGAAAACCCAGCAAAGGACTGATCAAACCGATTAGCTAATTTCTATAAAGAGGCTTGTCAGTTGCTACTTTTTTATCACAGTTTTATTTAAGGGTACTCTGTATCTTCTCTACAGATTCACTACACTGCTAGATTTGCTGATGGAAGAGTTTTTGATAGCAGCTATAAGCGTGGGAGACCACTAACTATGCGTATTGGCTTGGGCAAGGTACTCTCTTAGCAGAAAGAATGTTCAATTTGCCCCATATTAGTGGGTTTTCATTATAATATGACATTTGTATCAGAGGAAAATCAATATCTCTCAAGTGATTATGTAGTGCATTATCTAACAGGCTAACAGCTATCCAACTAAATCCCTATATGTGCTTTATAAGAATTAAATTATATAGATATAATGACAGAGTATTACATTCCAGAAAGAAAACAAAAAATAGAAATGGAGACATGCTTCATCATATTAATTAAGGGCGTGATAAGAATGAGCATGCATATTTCATTATCACCCAAAAAGGCTTAGAACATGGATTATATCTTACGATATGTCATGTAAATGAGTAAAATTTGTATCACTGATGTTTTTACCAATCCAATGTCCTCAAAGTTTGAGCTGATAGGCTAAAAGTTTGAGCTGATAGGCTACTGTACTGGGATATGGTATAAGTATAACTAATATTAATATAGCTGTCATTTAGGTAGCTTACATTCTATTTGTTAGTTACTCACTGATCAATCGTTATGTTTATGCATTTGTGATACATGACGTTGTCGTATCTGTAATTCTTTATTGTTGACTAAGTGCATGTAAGCACCACTTCTCTTAAGAACTGAGCAGTTTGACATTTGGTGAGAAATATAGTAATCGAGTTTGTTCAATTGTACAATTGAAAATTGTAAACAGATCCCTGTAATGAGAAAATCAATAACCGATATTTTCAGCATCAGATCCATAAATGAACACATAATTCTTGAATCACTATAACATCTGAGCAGCTTTTGAAAATGTCGGTGTTTTGATAATTTCTAAAAATCTAATGATAATGAATGGATTTTTAAATAATATGCTAAACGAGACAGTTTGATGGATAATTTAGAAGCTTTCAAAACTCAATTTCTTGCTATACTAACTCTCTTGGGGAGTTCAATATGAACAGTATATGTCACCCATTCAGGTGGTCCCGATATGGTTTGGTTGGGAATCTT
This sequence comes from Agave tequilana, assembly GCA_038442645.1. NCBI lineage: Eukaryota > Viridiplantae > Streptophyta > Magnoliopsida > Asparagales > Asparagaceae > Agave > Agave tequilana. Next base: position 80,175 of record JAVJIF010031337.1, read on the forward strand.
TTGCACTGGAGATAATAAAGCCCTAGAATTGAAGGGGAGTACATCTTAGTTCAAGGTGGTTCTTGTTTTTCTACAGGAACTCAAATGAGGATTTGTTCAACAGTTCGCTGAGTTGAAATTGTCAAGTACAAGCAGCATAAAATGTGTTCTCTAGGATTAAAAGAGGGAAAGTCATTTTCTCTCTGGCATTTTGTCCAGATGGACTTCTCATGTCTGCATATCATTGTTGTTTGTTTTCCTGTGTCCTTGAAAGAATTTGTGACAAAATGATAAATTTAGTTTATATTAGGATGATTTGATTCATAACCCGTCAATTATCCCGGGATCAGTCACTTTTCCATACTTACTCATGAGTTTGAATCATAGAACTGTAACCTGTGAATGTGAAACTGATAGAGCAAATGTAAAAGAAAATGATGCAGCATAGTAAGTTAGTGGTATGTACAAAGTATGGCAGTTCAAAGTATCCCCGTCTCTATCTCTGGCTGCCCATTGTGAACCTACGACATGTTGGACATGCCGGAGCCACGCCTGCTTTAAATATAAAAAGAGAAAAGCACATGTTGACCACTTTACTGATATCAGCATAGGTTTGAAAAAAGAAAAAAGAAATCAGAAAGTACACATCGGAGGTGCTGGATCTATATTTAGTTCTTTAGCTTAAATAACTATAAAAAAGGCCCTCCAAATATGTTGAACATTGTCCCAACATGATCACACCCAACAACACACAACAACAACAACAACAACAACAACTAAGCGATTTGTCCCAAGTATTTGGGCTAGGCTACATGAACCAAAAGAGAATTACGCCGGATCGGGCACATGGATCAGCTTTCTCCACTCATTTCTATCGAGCAATATGCCTTCACTAAGACCTTTAGCCTCTATATCTTGTCATATTACCTCCACCTATGTTTTCTTCGGTCTCCCCTGCGCTCTTTTAACTTGTCCTAATTTGATATGCTCTACTTGCCAGACTGGCGCATCTATAGGTCTACGTCGCACATGACCAAACCATCGCATGTGATTTTTTTCTCATCTTCTCTTCTATAAAGGCTACGCCTATCTTAGTACGAATATCCTCATTTCTCACCTTATCTTTCATCGTGTTACCACACATCCAATGAAGCATGCGCATCTCTGCTACACTCATATTCTGTGCATGATATCTCTTTATAACCCAACATTCTGTGCCATATAACAAAGTTAGCAGTCCGATAAGACTTTCCCTTCAGCCATAACGGAATATTACGATCACATAAAACTCCTTTTGCGCTCCTCCATTTCAACTAGCCGGCTTGGATTTTATGGTTGACATCGCTATTGATCTCCCCATCTTTTTGGATAATAAAACCCAAGTACTTAAAATGACTGTTCTTCGATATTTTTTTGACCATCTAGTGTTACAATACTATAACCTCAGATTCTCTATTTACTGAATTTACACTTCATATACTCTGTTTTGATCCTATTTAATCTAAAACCTTGAGATTCTAGAGTTTGCATTCATAACTCTAATTTTACATTTACCCCATTGATTAGGACAATATCATTAGCAAATAGCATACACCACAGTATTTCATCCTGAATAGCTCTAGTAAGCTCAACCATCACTATGACAAATAAGAATGGACTCAATACAGATCCTTGATGCAATCCAATTGTGATAGAAAAATCACTTGTTATGCCTCACAAGTTCTGACATTTGCCACTACTCCATCGTATATGTCCCTGATTATGTCAATATATTTGATGGGTATTCTTTTTTTCATCAATGTCCACCATAATACCTCTCTTGGCACCATATCATAAGTTTTTTTCTAAATCAATAAAGACCATATGCAAATTTCTCTTCCTCTCTCGAAATCGCTTTATAAGTTGACGAAGCACCTGATAAATGACAGGCATCATGACCTCGTGTTAAACCGGGTGTTGGACTGTACTTTTGTGTTTCTTGCAAAGTTTTGAATCTGACAATCTAAATTGTTTAGATTTAGTGCAGTTTTTAATTGGTTGAATCAAAATAATTCTTTTTTTTAAAAGTTTGATTTCTGCCAAAGGACACAATATTTTCTAATCACTCAAAATGTTTTATCTTTGTGTCTGTGTGTGTGAGCGTGCGTACACATTTGTCTGTTCATACAATTGTAAAAGACAAGTGAAAGTTTGACTTATTCTTAGGATGTTGATACTGACGTTTCTGCTAATAATTTGAGGAGGACCACAATAAGTAATTCTTATTGGAGAATGCTTAAAATAATTCTACAATATCTGATATGAAATTGTCAGAGTGCAAATTCTTGCTTCTCAATGTTTTTCCATTGACATTGATGGTGCCAGGTCTTACCAGGATTGGATCAGGGTATTCTAGGTGGTGGTGGTGTACCTCCAATGCTTGTTGGTAATATTGTACCAAGGATAGCTTTAAAGTTTCTGCTTTCTACCTGTATGTTAGATCTCTTGCATAAATTTCATTGTATTTTTGCAACACTTGTAGGGGGAAACGTAAGCTTATGATACCTCCATTGTTGGCGTATGGACCTGAGCCAGTAGGATGCTTTTCAGGTAATAAGTTGATTATCAGCTGGAAATTTTGCTTACCAATGGTAATCCCTAAGCAAATTTGGTATGCTTTAGTTTATATATGGATGAATCCAAACATTTTTTTTCTGACAGTTCACAAAAGGATTCGTAGATGCTAGCTTCATGTATCTTGAAATTCATGTAACATTCTATTGTCATATAAAATTTAAGTATATTATGGCATATTATTTACAAATCAATAGTTGAATAGAAAATTCTCCATTATAATCTTTAAAGATCACCTGGTCACGCAACTATGCAATTAAGGTTAAGTTGCCAGGTCGTGTGGGCACATATGTATAGTTATCATACAGGTTTGATCCCAGTTGCACATCAAATTGCTGTCAAAGCTCCTTGAGCTTATGCCATTGGCCTATAAGATATGTTTATATGGATAGACAAGTAGAATTTGATAACAGGAAATATGGAACATAAAGTTAGAGAAGGAACCAGGGGAACAATATATGCTCAAGTTATTGACCCTTTCTAAAACCAAAAATTGACCTGCTCCCAGGGATCAGGTGGCGGCTGCCTGTTCAAAAGTTACCTTTTCCTTTTGCTTAATGCTTGATGCTTCTACTGATCTCCAGAGGCCATATGTAACAATTCTTACAACCCCATTACGTCACCTAGACATAATTGCATCCTTGAGTAAGCGTTGCAATGAGAAGCAATCCCAAGCAAAATCAAGCTTGTAGAAGTGTACTGTGGTATTGTAGAATGTTTGAGTTGTGTGGGTGAGGTGACAAAAATAAAGAGGAGTGGTAGTACTCAAATTAAATTAGTGAGTCTAGTTTATCTTCTTGTGTCTATTTCATTTCTTCTTAAGCCCACCACTCAATTATATACAATTGGTATCAGAGTGGATGGTTCAGGACTAGTTTTTTTACACTGGTGTTCTTGTGGCGTTGTTCGTGCAAATCTACAATCCTGGATTGTGAAGCTTCTTGATCAAGGACCATGCTTGTGTGAAAAAGCTCGAAGAAGCGTATCATGTCACAATGAAGGATTTGGTGAACGCAACCAACACGATCAAGAAGCTTAACACCGACAACTCTAACTACTGGAAGACGTGAATTAAATCCTATTTACAGGGACAAGACCTCGAGGAGGACGTTGGAGGTGACAAGACTAAAACATCCACGAAGCAGGTGAGATCCTCAGAAAATGGAAGTTCAAGACCGATAAAGCCATATTCGTGCTGATGACAACTGTAAAGGAAAATCTTTTGAAATACAAATGCGATATCGACAACCTGAGGATGGCATGAGAGGCTTTTGCAATGCTCTTTTCAGGAACAAATGATGCGCAGCTTCAACTCTCAAAAATCAGCCAAGCAGCATCAACTAATGTGACATGACTATCAACCAATATTTTTTGAAAGTAAAACCTCTCTGTCGAGATATTGCTCAGTTAGATTCTGATTCACTGTGAATCAAAGATGAGAAGAATTTCTTATTCATGGCTTTAATCCTCAATAAGGAAGATTTGTTACTGCTATTCTAGGTTGACAAGTTCAACCAACTCTTTAAGTTTGCCTACTTTCTTTCTTTGTCTCAAAATTCTTTCAATTTGGAAAGAACTTCAGACTTTTCTATTAGAAAATAAACCCACATGTACCTTGAGAAGTCATCAATGAATGTCACCATATATCTAAATCCGTTGATGGATTCTTCCTTCACTCGCCCAAATACATCAGAGTGGATAAGCTCTAGTGGCTCTTTAACTCTCAATGTTGACCCCTGATAAGTTTGTTGATGCATCTTTCCATACTGGCACCCCAGCGTATATGGTCTCGAAGCTCCTAGTGTGGGAGATCCTTTAGCATTAACCGCTCCATCATTACCTTGAGCTTGTGATAGCTTACATGTCCAAGTCTAGCGTGCTATAGGCCTATTCTACATATGCTGACTCAGTTGGCATTGCATAGATAGACTCGAGCTTCTGCGCCTCAATAATTGATACTCTTGCAGGGTTCAAATTGTGATAGACTTTGACATCTTTCGATCCAAACACCATATAGTTGCCAGAGGCAGTAAGTTGTGATATAGAGAGAAGATTTTTGTTCATTCTATGCACATGATACATTCTGCAACTTCACATGCTGAGAGATGAGGTGTGCGACTATCATTGACTTCCCTATATTGCGATAAAAAATTTTGAATTATTTGCCATCACAACCACTTACCCTCCTTTATATTTTGACACGCTCACGAGCTTTTCTTTGTCATCCATCATATGGTTGGAGCATCCAGAATCAACAATCCAATCTTTGTCATAGTTAACTCTAGGATCTGACATTGTTGCAAGTGTCGATTCTATTTTGGCTTCAATTAGGTCAAAGCAATACCACTGACCTCCTCAGTGGTGCCCAAATTCTCCTCATAGCGGAAGATACAGGGGCATTCCACTCTGCGTCACTGTCTTCTTGGCAGTTGCTCGATGTCTATGCATTTACCTTCTACCTGCTTCCTGAAACGACAATCTTGTGCAAAGTGCCCCGGTTTTTTCACAATTGTGGCATCATCTTGTCGTCTAACTCCAGAGTCTTCTTGGTTTTTGTTTTGCCATGCTTTGTTGTAGGCGCCTTGCTCTATTATACTTTGTTTCCTAGGTGCACTCCTTTCAACTGTCAAATTTAAAGATTTTCGAGACAAAAGGATAAGTCGGCAAGTTTAAAGAGTTGGTTGAACTTGCCAACCTAGAATACCATCAGTAAATCCACTATATTGGGGATTAAGGTCATGAATAAAAATAAGAGTTCTCCTCATCTTTAATTCAGTCATTTGTGAATCAGGATCTAACTCAGCAATATCTTAGCATAAAATTTTTACCTTCAAGAAATATTAGCTGATAGTTATGTTACCTTTTCTATTTTGCTTGGCTGATTTTTGAGTTGAATGACACATCATTCATTTTTGGAAGAGCGTTGCAAAAGCCTCCCATGCCATCTTCATGTAGTCGATATCGCGGATGTACTCCAAAAGATGTTACTCTACAGTTATCTTCATCACATAGATGGCCTTATTGACCTTGATCTTTCATTTTCTCAGTGTCTCATTTGCTTCCTAGGGTGTTCTAGTGTCGCCATCTTCAACGACCTCCTAGAGATCTTGTCCTTGTAAACAGGACTGAATGTATGTCTTCCATTAGCTGTAGTAGTAGCCGTTGAGCTTCTTGATTGATCTGGGTGCGTTCGCTAAATTCGTCATTGTGATGTGATACGTTTCTTCGAGCTTCTTCACGGAAGCCTATCCTTGATCAACAAGCTTCACAGTCCCAAACTGTGCACGCACTTAGGCTTGCACGAACAACACCGGTGCAAAAGAGCCGAATCACCCGCTTTGACCAATTGTTGAGAACTAAATGGTGGGCTTTTGAAAAAAAAATAAAATGTGTCACAAGAAGATAAACTAGATTCACTAATTTAATTTGAGTACTACCACTCTTCTCTTTTTTTGTCACCTCACCCGCATAACTCAAAACACGCTACATTTGTAACAAGCTTGTTTTGTGTGTGATTTCTTCTCATCCCAACACTTCAATTCTCATTCCAACACTACATTAGTAACATAGGTATTACAAACTTCCTATTTCACCCATTGGCGGAGGGAGGGGGTCATGGGGGTCACGTGACCCCCCGACCCCATCAAAAAATAAAACCTCCTTCTAATTGTGCCCATGATAAAACATATTTATGTTAAATAACAACACATAACAAAGTAATAGTAATAGCTCAGATGATATTTGTTGGCTTACTTATTTAGATACCCTAGTTCGAATCCTAGAGTTTTAGTTATATTTTTAATTTTATTTTCTATTTTCCCTTGTTACCATTTTACATATTTTCCCAACATCTTTTTATTAATTAAAAAGATTTATTCTCCAACGTAACTTTTTTTTAATTCTCCAACATATTTTTTTTATTGATTCTAAAGGATATGCTATCGAAAAGAAATGAAGTAAAAGAAAAGAAATTTTGGAAAAAAATAATAACTAGAAATGAATACTTTAAGAAATCGAATATTTAACAATTAGGGTGGATAATTTAGAATAATTTAAGGATTATAATGATATAAATGTATATTACATTCTACTTAAAAAGTAATAGAGATTAATTTCGAAGGCAATTAAAATATATTCAATAATTAAAAGTTTTAATATATTATTAATTTAGGACTAGGATCATGAATTTTTAATCTAAATATTAGAGTTAGAACTTACTTCTTTTTTTTTTCTAATTACACTTCACTAGATTGAATAATAACATATTTTATCAATTCAATGTTCAATTGCATTTGAGAAAATATATTTTAAGGCTTACAACTTATATGTTAAGTTTTTGATGTTTTTTACACTACAAGTCTAGTATTATTATATTACGCTCATAATTAAAAAAAAAACTTGTATCCATTATTGTATTGATTTTTTCCTCAGGAATAACTCGTAAAGTATTTCGATTACGCGCGCGTGCGCTTGAGTTCAGAGTTCTGGCTATACCACTGCACCTATCCATACAATTACTTTCAGATGATACATGATGTATGTGTCATTATTCATTAATAACCTAGTTACCTTGCCCACCTTTTTTATACAACTAAATCATCACATGTTACTAGACCATCTACTCTAGAAACTCTAATTAAGATGATGATGATGATGATGATGATGTTTAACATGGTACATGCAAAATATAATGAAGTTTGACAATGTTCTGCATTCTGTTTAAGATTTAGATTTCTATGTTTTTTCTTAGTTGGAGCACTTTCTTTGGCCCTTTTAAGCTGAACTCTTGCTATAATATGGCACTCGGTGATTCTGTCCTAACTGCATCGATATTTATTTGAATCAGTTCTGCCTTGGAAGTTAAAAACTTCTATTCATCTTATGCTGCCTTGAAAGTTAAAAACTTCTATTCATCTTATGCTTTCAATACTTTCCCTTTAATTCCTTTTCTTTCTCCTCTCTTGGATTGGGAAAAGGACAGAATAAGGGCCTCTTTGGTTTGATGAAGATGGGAGGAAAAGGTGTAAGCGAGAAATGAGAATAAGAAATGTGAAAGTGTGGTGGAAATTGAGATCTGTACAATTCTCATTTTCAGTGTTTGATTGTAATGTGAAAGTGTAAGTGAAAAAATGATGTGAAACGTGTATGTGTGTGAATCACATATCAGTGATATAGCAAAACTTCGCTACGTTTCACCAACGATACAATTTTGGGTAGGAAAATAATTAAAGCAAATAATGAGACAGATGGATTTAACAATCGTGCAAGGACAATTGTACCATTCTTAATATAAAATATACTGATGCAATTACCAGTTATGATAGCAGAAGCTTGTACAATGAAAACTATGATTAGCAAACAGGGGGTAACAGAATTCTCACAATCTCACTACATGTGGCAGCAGATATAATTGATAAAATAATAGAGCATAATTATCAACCAATAAATAAATAGACCATATTGAGAAAATTACCTGCTGATGATTACAGGGATCTCAGCGATCTGTAGAGGATGTTGGTGTGGAAATCTCGTCACCACAATCGTAATGGCGCGAAGATCGCCTGAATTGAAGCCCAGATGTGAAGTTACGGTCTAAAAACGAAACCCAATTTTTAACAAGTCTATTCTGTACTGTAAACCCATTACTGCAGCAGCAAATACGGATTCTTTTTTCGCGGGTTTATGACTTAAACCTGAAATGTCCTTTTCTTCTTCTTCGGGTGCGGGTCTTGGTTGGGTTTGGATCCAAACCCAGTTGGCTTCAATTGAACCTAAATCTGAATTTTGATACTCAAATTAAGTCATTTTCTTTCTTGCAGGCAACAATTAAAGTGGATTGGAACAAATGAACTCCGATGGGGGAAGCGCCGACCGTCGGTGAAGTCTGGCGGTGCGGGAAGGTCGACGAGGATCTCCGGTGCTCGTGATCGAGCGCGAGCAGAGATCGAGAGGATGATGACGTGCTACGGTGAGACGGTGGCTTCGTGGGCGGCAAAGTCGAGAGAGGAGGACGAGGAATGAGGTGCGTGATCGAGCGGATGAATGCGAGGAGGGAGGGGTGGCGGGGTCACTTTGGTGTCGGGATGCACGAACCAGAGAGCGAGAGGTCGCGAGAGTAGCTCAGGGACGTCATTGGGTTCATTTGCTGTGGAGAAAGATATAAGATGAAGAAGAAGAAGTTGGGGTCGACGTGAGGTCCAGAAGAGGAGAAAAAAAGAGAGGAGGGAAAGAGATTGTTGACGGCTGTGGGAGGAGAGAGAAAAGAGAATAAATAGGGTTAAAGTTTAAACATGAGAGTAATTAGGATTCTAATCCTAAAACAAATTTTGAGATAGCACAGTATCTAATAACAATTTTTATTCAAATCATTATCTTTATTAATAACATGAGAGCCTTTAAATAGGCTTTACAAAACTGAGTTCACAAACCACAAGCGATGTGGTACTAAAAATAAAAGAAAATAGAACTACTAATAAAAATCAAAAATAAAAATAAATACATGAAAAATCCCTGATTCGCTTGCATCAAACTTGAATTGCGCAGCTTCGTCTTCTTTGGTTCACGCGTCATGACTGGATGCCTGTATCAAAAAGTATATTGTGTTTTCCAGTATTTGGTTAGTAATGTGGAAGTGAAAGTGAAAAGGTTGACCATAAAATAATATTAAATGAAATATTAATTCTGAAATAATATTTTAGGACTATAATTGGACTGCAAGTGGAATTTTATATCACATCAAAATTTAATGCATTAAAGTATAACTTATTACAAGTGAGATTTACATCACCACAAAATTAACTGTAGCACCTAGAAAGTGAGAAAATGATAGTGTAAAAGGGATGTGTAAAAGGAAAAAGGAAAAAAAACGGGAGGTTTTCTCGTTTCTCATTTCCGATTCAAAACAAACAAGGAAAGTGAGAAATGAGTTTTCTCACTTCCCATTTTTCTCCCACTTCCATGAATCCAAACACGCCCTAGTGAAATAAGCTAAAAGCCCAAAACTCAATTGAGTTTTTCAGTCACCTAAGATGTCAGTGATGTGTGCAACTCTTTGTTTTTTTTTTGCCCCAGTGATGAAATGTGATGCCTGAAACTATAAATCAAGCACAACACTAATCTTTGAAGGTGGGATTTTTCGCAGGTGACTGCAATATTCCTGCCAATGCAACTCTTCTCTATGACATTCTCTTTGTTGGAATCTACAAGTGAACAAGGTTCATGGCTCATGAACTCAAAAGTTCAGGTGGTCAAAGCGATCAAAGTGAAGATGTGTGGTGAGACTCTCTGTTCTCTCTTCTCCCAGAACAGTACCATGAATTTTTCTAATTGGACTTGAAATTTGCCCTGTTACTCTGAACTAGGAAAAGGATGGATGCTGAAATCAAATGATCGGGATCGGATCTACAGGAAGTAATCAGAAGAACGCGTGTTGCTCAAATGCTGCTCAACATTTTCTTGCCATTTGTTTTTAGACGAAGCAGTAAATCTCCGCAAGATTAAGATGTGGGTTGACTACCGGAAATAGACGAGCATTGCACTTCATCTTCCTTTTTCGCATTCTAGGTTCTAATATTTCTTTTAAATAACTACGTTGTATCTACACACGCAAAGTTTGTTCTCCTATTTTTGATGTTTATATATATGTGCTCATTATTCTTGAGGCAACCTTTTTGCTTCTGTTTTGCATATATCAGCTACAGTATGTATCATATTGTCCAATGAGTATAAAGATAACAGTTCTCCTTATTGTTGTTATTAAAGCAAGTAAATAGAAGAGCTGGAGACACAAGTTTGTTCTTCTTCTTCTTCTTTGTGACTATCCTTAGAAATTAACTAGACTTTGCTTCCAGTTATATTTGTCAACCACCACAAATGAGTTGAACTTGATTGAACACCAAGACAACTGATTTTGTATATAAACAAGCAACATTTTAGGTTTAACCAGAATTGGGTAAACCTTTTTAATTTCAACACGAGTATCATATTGGAGATTCTCAATGGAGACAATATAAAATTTTAGGTTTAACCAGAATTGGAGATAAAAAAGATGACAATTGTCAAAGCCTACAGTGATTTTACTCAAGAACTGATGGAATATTCTAGTTCTCTAATTTGATATAATTCTGATGGTTTGAGAGACCAAACACAAAAGATGTCATGACTTGAAAGATTCACATGAAAATATGCCTAATTTCAGGACCAATATAGAGAAAAACTAATATACAATATATCTCACTCCTTTCCAAGAAAACTACATGGCCTGAACCCTCTACCCTTGCAACACTGCAACTCTTCCAAAATCCAAAAAAAATCTATTGATCACTTCATCAGCACAATGAAACCCTCATCAAACCATGCACTTCCTCTGCACTCAATACAAAAGGCCCATTGCTTTGCTTCCTTGTACGAGACCAAACGATATCGGAACATCATCAGAACTGAAATTTTAGCTCGCCTCTTGAAAATACTCGTGTCGGCTTCTCTCCTTCACATGATGGTGCATGCATTAGGGTTCTCATCACTGAACATGCTGGTGAGCTGATCCTCTTGCCTGTTGTAGGCCTGGCTGGGGATTGTGAAGGCCTCCACATTCCTCACATACCCAGGGGGTGCCTTCTTGTCGTAGGCCCCTGCAATGTAAGGGTGTGTGACCAAGTTGTAGGGCACATATGGCCATATCTCTGCCTTCTTCCCTGTCGACTGCGCCTTCTTCAGCACCTTGCTGGCCTCCACATACCCTGTCACACTCACCTTCTGCTGCTTCCTGTTCACCTCCACCTTCCTCACTCCTGCAAAATTATGCACAAAAGTTGAAAATTAATCAGGTTCGATTCTCACTGTTGACGAACGATGAGTTGTGTTACGTAAACATGCATGTGTGTATTTTGTAACAAACCTTTCATACAGGAGAGAGTGTTCTTGATCTTGAGCTCACAGCCCTCGCAGTCCATTCTGACCTTGAGCTCCACTGTCTGAAGCTGCTTCCTCCTCTTGTGCTTGTGACCACTGCAGCCTAACAAGTCAGACAAGAACTCCAAGGTGCCTCCTATGCCCATGTTTTTGGTGTTTTTTTAGAGAGAGGAGAGGAAAGAGAGAGCTCTTCACAGATAATGAAGACAACAACAAGCTTTGAAGAGAGAAGAAGAGAGGAGAGAGATGTTTGAGGAAAGAAGTGAGAGTGGGTGGGATTTATAGTGAATCACTTCAGGAGATGTAGAAGCTTTGTGAGATACCTTTCTTAGCACTGGCCTGTTTTCTCTCTAGCTAGTTTTTCCTTCACTACTGCTTGCAACTTTGCTTGCCCTCAAAGGCCTTTGTTATATAGGCATTTTGTAAAGCAGAGGCCAACCCTTAAAGCTCCCAGCCACAAAGGTGAAAACTTTATAAGGGCATGTGAGCTTGTGAAGTGACCACCAAAGGGGGAGGAAAAATGAAAAATTGAAAGGAATAGTATATGAAAAAAAAAAAAGTTAGGCTGCTCTGTTGTGGGAAATCCCAAAAGGGTAGAAGCAGTGTGCATGCATGACCTTTTCTTCTAAACACAAAATAAAGGATTTTGAAGTTTTTTATTCTCTAAATATGCATGTGTTTTGGTATACAATTAGCTTAATTTGATATCAGATTTGTCCAAACTAGATATTTGACATAAAACTCTTAATAAATAAATAATTTGGAGGTTCACTGTCACTCGTAAACTTCAAAACATACTCTAAAGGGACGCATAATAATTGAAACATACATTGTTATCAGATATCATATTCGCGAGTTTAATATCAAACTAGTTGAACTATTGAGAACATGTATCATTGTACAAACATTTCAAGAATGGAATAGGCATTTCCCAAGTTGAATTGTATTCAAGACCATCTCCCTAGCTGACTACAAATTAAATGGAATCCCAAAGGGTTGCAAATTTAATAAATAAATTACTTTTCTTGACAATGGTAAGCTTGCTTGTGTGTGAGAGTGGAGAAACTCTATGCTTTGGCTGCAAGAAAACTGCAGAAGGGCAAACAGTGAAAGAGTTTTCTTGGGAGAGTGCAGTGAGTAAGAAAGAGACTTTCAATGGAAAGTAAAAGGAGGTGGTGGTGGTGAAGGCCACTCTTCTACAAGCTAAATTAGCCTTGTGCTGAAGACAGTTGATGTAACTAAGGGCTTTCATTGTCAAAGATAATCAGCTTAGGGTTCAATTCAAGTGCCCCAAAGGCTTTTATAGAAGTAACATGCACATAGCTAGGGACAAGGCATAGATGGCACTTATTGACACAGGCTCCAACTTGTAACAATTCATATCATCATCTAAATCAAAATTCAAATAATTAGTCATGATTATTAGGTTGATAGCAAAAGTTCCACTATTTATCAATCTGAGAGTCCTACATCTTTTGGGAGCTCTTCTCCCTTGCTGCTCCCTCAATTAGTATAGCAAATATAAAGCAAGCTGGAAGAATATAGACAAGCTTCATCTCTACTCTCATCATGTAGGTCTTTGTTGATTATCTGACTGCATTGAGAGATGCCCAAAAAAATATTTGACTGATACCCTTCTCTGAAGAATCATTAACAAATAATACAATCTCATGTTTAATCAAATTGTGCAACTCAGTAATCCCGCGTTTATACAATAAACGCGGTTTCATTAGCTCATTCTGTAACAACTTGTAAAGCTTTAGCATCTGGAATCGAAAATTTACAGCGAAACACGCTTAAGTTGACCACGATTATGGAATCCAGAGCAACTCATCACAGCTAAGTAGCCTCCATTACATTAACATGCAAACCGCGTTCATAGCCAGCAGAGATACAGTGTGGGAATGATTAGAGATCACAGCCCCACTCCAACCATTCTCCACATCTAGAGAGAGAGAGGATGCAATAAAAAGAGAGGGATGCAAAAAAAAAAACTTTGGAAGGACACAGAGAACAAAGCTGCACCAACAAGGACCCCAAACAAAAAGCATTTTCCAACAATAAACAAGAACAAGAGGCAATAATGCCCTAACAAGCAAAATGGAAGACAATGTGGGTCCTCAAACACTATTTGTTGCTCTCATACCATGCACAAAACAAGATGATAGAATACAATTGAAGATTCTTGTTGTCAAAATGTTTGAAAGAATTCAACTTTGCTTTATAAAGTAGAGATTTTGCGTAAAGAAGAAAGGAAGAAGGGGGGCCCTCCCTTGGTTACAAAGAGATGTGGCTCTCCTCTCCTATGTGTGGAGGGTTAGGAGGTCACAACCCTCATGCCCATGCATAATAATTGGTGCCCTTCACATCCCCCAACATAGGGCAGAGCCTAGAGGAATTTGGTCACAAGAAAGGGATGAGGAGTGAAACTTTGAAAAGGACTTCAAAGGAGAGACTTTGTCCAAGTATGCCATTTTGTTGATCAATAATTGTGACCTTGTCTTTTTGCATGCCATTTTCTGCCCTAGAACTGCTTTTTTATTTCAAGTAACAACCATGAATAGTAACTCAACAATAGAAGAAATTTAGCATAGCAGGGTCACAAGGCAAAAGATGAACATGAATGCATCATCAAATCAAAAAACCAAATCAACAAAATTTTGCTCATAACAGCTGGAAATAGACCATAACATGCAGTTTGTGTTTCTCTCAAACAGAAGGTAGAGCACATGAATGCACCACAGTTGTATAGGGCTAACAACAGTAAAGCAGAATACTATGCTAGCAAGTTACTCACATCCTGCCATTGTTAGATAGGTGACTATGATAGGCATCATGAAATCAAATGCTCACTTTTGTCATTTGCAATTCATATAACCAAAAAAAAACAGCTAGCTGTTAGCATACAGATGGATTATTTGGGTCTCTCATACATAGTAGACTAGTAGTTTTCTATCTGGAATGGACAAGCTGGAAGCCTGGAAGCATACATTGACTTAGAAAACATGCAGTGATGTACTGAATACAATAGAATAGTGTACATACATATATGCTACAGGACACAGGAAACATCTGGAAGAATAAGCATTCCCTCATTTTAAACAGGTAGCTGGACACAGAATGGGGCAGTACATCCTACTAAATATCTCAAAAAGCTCAGGGGTCCAAACTGAGGACAACAATTTTAAATCTATATAGCCAAAGACCCCAGAATCTACACTCCCATTATTATGAAATATAGGTTGGTAGAAAAAGCAGAGTACTATGCATCCCCACTAAACATTTCAAAGGCTAAGGTGTCCCAAGCATAAACAGTTCCTATTAAAATAAAAGAGTAGGGGTTTTATCCTGTAGCATAAAATGCATCAACAATTGTATGAACTCATTTTAGTTGGGCTATCTAACAAGAGCAAAATACTTCATAAAAATGAGATTTGTCATAGTAGATAAATGATTATGTCTTTCGCCGCGAAATCAATTTTTTTTGGTCATTACAGCTAGGAACATGACATGCAGTCTGTCCAGTTTATTTGTACATGCAAATGGCTTGTAGTAAAACAAATAATCAACTATATGTATCTTAGATCTATTAATATTATACATAACTAGATTTTTGTTAGGTATGAACAGCTTGGGGCCCATAGAAGACAGAGGCGTACGTACAGAATACAGTAATAGATGTATAAAATACAATAGTATATATATTACAGGTATTAAGGAACATTTCAAAAAAAAAAAAACCCTCGAGATTAAAAATTTCAAGTCCCATTTTGGGCCCAAAGAGCATGAATCAGTGCTCCCCATTAAAAATAGGTTGATAGGACAAAAGGGTCCAATACATTTCTCAAACCCTAATGTCTCCCAGTGAACTTTTATATTATACAGTAGGTAGATACAAAGGAGAAATATACATGCCCACTAAATATATCAAAGTTCAGGAGTCCCAATCGCAGACACTAGCTTTTTGGAAGCTTCCTGCAACTTTTCAAACATAATAGCTCCTAATCAAATAACTCTCACCATCCATGTTCTCCATTGAACAACAAAGAATAAAAAATAATAATGAATCAAAGATATGATCACAGCTGGAACAAGGACTCCTCACTTTACTACTGCTATAATTTTCATTGTTTATTATCAACTTTCAAAAATATCAAAATCTCTCTCTCTCTTCGAAAGAGACCAAAAAACTGAAAAAGAAAAAGGCTTTCAATGTGATTGTGCCATGCCTACTCAATTCGGGATAATGATGTATGATTGTATGGGTTATTGTAGAAGTTTATTACTGTAAATCTGTTAAATTATGGAGATGGAGAACCGGGTGCGAAACTTTTACTTTGCTCTTCCTATTAACAATTCTTCAACGCAGCTATGCTTAGAGAGGTATCAGCTCCCCACTTCAGGTGGCCTTCAAACTAGTTTGAAGTCTGAGAATCAAAATGGATGATTTAAAATATTCAATATTCAGTATGTTGTCTAGAATCCAAAACTTTCATTTCCAGCCATCCATCAGAATGCAAGGAACTTGCAATATAAAATTAAAGTCAGTCCAAAACCATTACAATGTGCTAGTTCTAAAAAATGTTTAACCACTAGAAATGTGCATCATTTCTGGTATATGAAATATGGAAATGTGGAAGACACAAGTTTCATCGGTATGGATTTGTTGTTAAAAAACAAAGAAATAACCAACCCAAATAGGGGGTGAGGGGGATAACAATTTGTTGTTAAAGACACAAGTTTCATCGGTCTTCACCGATTCCAACCTTTAACTCTTGTACCAGAGCATTCATCTCTACAGCACTCCTATTCTGTCAAAGTAACAGAAACCTATGATCATTGCATTTCAACAAATAACAGGAGAAAAGATTAGCTACACAAATGGGCGTACTGTGAGCAAACAATGTTATTATCATCATACAAGTATAGATTATTAGCATAGAACTATTCAGTTCAACAAAGAGAGACGCAATGTGGTGAGTTGCCAACAAAGTGTGTGATTCCACAGTTAAAGTATATGTGGTTTGAGTGTGAAAAGATATCAGCACAGAGAAATAGAAAGCAAAATACTCTAAAACAGGGAGATCAATCTGAGCGAACAAAATGGCTGACAATAACATGCAACCCCCCCTCACAGATACTGGCCTTTCATGCAGCATGCAAACAGCTACTTCTTGTCCTACAGACAGACAACCATATGTATTTAATATTCAAATCACATATTTACAAGTGGATTTATATAATCATATAATGTAGAAACATAGAAAGCACATTGAAATGTACAAAACAGAGCATCGGACTATTATTATATGGGAAAGCAAAACATCTTCTGAACTAAAACTTCAATCCTGATCGTGCCAAAGGCGAAGGTCATTATTTCCTTACCATATAACTAGGTGGATAGACAACAGACGGTACAATACGTCCCCGCTAAGCATCTAAAAGCATAACAAAAAATTATAAAGTTTCCTTGTAACTTTTAAATATAATAAATTGAAAGCCAATAGCTATCATAGTCCAAGTTCCATTTAGCTTAAAAATAAAGTGTAATAAAATCACCTCGTGGGTCATGGCACTCTTCCAACTTTGTATTAGACACCATAAGAAGTGTCACTCAACAAATTACAAAAGGCCACCAACTTACAAAGCGGTCTACAAGAATTTACTAGATGATTGATAGCTTTACCCCAACTATGTGACATATTACCAGAATACCACTAAAGCAAGCATCAAGGAAATGAAAGGGTTCTCCATGTGGCACTGGAAAACATTCAAATGTGGAACAAGCTCTCAAAGAATAACATTTTGGGAATGCTCAATTTCAAGGTAAAAAAAGTATGGATTTTTTTTTTTGAAAAAAATCCTTTCATAACTCTAACACTAGAGTGTGCGGGGTTTTTTTTTTTTTTTTTTTTTTTTGGGGGGGGGGGTTGGGTGTATTCACTCATTTAATCATGATCTACACCAACTCCAAGTGACAACAAATTGCTGAAATTTTTTTTTGTAACAACATAGTATTTTGTACAAGAGTTTGATGTTCCATATATATGGATCAAATTTGTGGTGCAAAATATAAAAATAATCATCCATCCCGCTGAGGCACTGACCATGATCTATAGTCTAAACAAATCTCAACTTGCAATCAAGATTCAGCCTGTTCAGATTGCCTAAAAGTATTATGATATAAATTCTAAACTAGACTGAGATTCTTTGTTTATAGTTTATACATGCTAAAGTGTTTGAACAGTGAACAACACGAACAATTACTAATTAGAAGAAGCTTCTCATATGAGATCAAACTCTAAGCCTCCAAAAAGAAACTGTGGCTCACTGGCTCTCCATTACTCAAAAAGAAAAATTACTCTCTTATTCAGCATCATTAGCATGACTAAAACTTTGAAAAACCTTCTGTTAAGTCATGAACATAACTCTCAAACAATTTGCCTGCACCTATAAACAAAGAATAAAATTAAAACCCACCTAGAATTAGAAACTTTTGATGCTGATCTTATATATGTCATTAATATTAAGTATTAACTGACTCAAAAGCTCGGCTGAATCTCTCAGTGACATGTCACTCTGACATGTAAAGAACTTTGCGCGATTATCCAAATTTCTTCGGCCAAAAAGAGAGCTCGCTTTCGACTGTATGTGTATTAGAAAACTTATACATTGCATGGATTGGACTGAGCAGATCTTAGAAGTACACAAATTTTCAAGTAAAGCCAAAAGCTACCAGACACAATACTACTACTACTACTACTACTACTACTAGTACTAATAATAATAAAAATAATAATAAAAGCTTGAAAGATAAAAGGTATCAGAATATCTCCTGACATATATGAGAAAACGAAAAGCTAACAAGCAGACTCACCGAAAGAATATTTAATTCTTGACATAATCACGATCATCCAGTTCATGACAACTTTCCCAAAGCCTCACTCCACATCTGCCGCATTTGTTATTGCTATGAGTATCTCATTAAGCCTGCCGCATCAAAATAAGAACTTCTATTTGAATTTTGTTAAGCTCCCATTTGCATCTTATATTACCTAACATGGCCTATATTCAAGGTTAAATGTTGAAATACCAGAGATGACAACGGATGGGTATATAACACAATAGAAAAGATGTAGGGATTTATTAGACTTCAGCCCCAAGAAATCCAATGACATCAAAAAACCACATTGGATAAAGGAAAGCCTGCCAGAAAGCCTCACATTTACATGACTATATATATTTAAGTACATAGTATAACAATCAAAAACTGCTTTTACAAAATTAAAATGACAGTTAGATGAGCCAGTAGCAGCAAGGAGGAACAAAACCAGTTGACCACCTGCGGAGCTGCAGCTGAAGGAATAGTCGTGGGAGCCCTTCCCGCAATTGCTGGAGAAACTGCATGACCGTTGGGAGGGCTTTGCTGCTCATTTGTTGGCAATGGATTCTCAGTGCTATTTTGTGAAGGTGGAGTAAGAGGAATTGACCTACTATTGTCAAGATTTCGACCTGTCCATGGATTACAAAATGTTATTAGCACCTTATATTGGATGATACAAACCTGGGACTAACTAAATATTGGAAACAAAAAGATCAGTTTTCTACTTTAGAGACTAAACATGAGAGAAAGAAAAGCAAGAAGGAAATCTCATAGGTATACATTTGGGTAGGAAAATAATGCCTTACAGTTGGAACGTGACCACCCAAGCTTCAAATTCTCTCTATCAAAGACCATTTGATATCCCGTCATAAGATTTTCTGCACATATATGTAAAATTCAGTTAAGATAGGACAGGAGAAAACAGAAGAAAGAACTGAAAGACATTGGTGAATGTAGAAAAAAGCACGAGGAAATTGCTCACGTCCAATGGTTCCAATACTTTCTTTTGATGACTGCAGAGCTAGACAAAATCCAACAATCTCTTCCTGCACCATGTGCATGTTCACAAGTCAGTTTCTTCTAAATTTTGATAATTGAGCCCGTTTTATTTGAGTTTATTCTCATGTCAATGTCTTGCAAGAGCCTTACACTTCAATCCATAAAACTAATAGCTAGCAGATATACATATGGGTTTAGATGCAAACCAAATTAATAAAAAAAAGGGTAGTAATCGAGTGGAAATGTCTAGAACTGACAAAGTTGAATGCCACAAGCAGCATCAGAATTTAACATCAGCCGTGTTTTTGGCAATTATATCCTCTCTTTTGGGGTCATTGACCTATCTCATACGATTCCCAATATAATGAGAATATGCAAATCAATTTGAACACTGGCTCTAGAATAAATTACATTTATAAACAGCTATATAGCTAAAATCAGAACATACTACACCATCAAATTTAGTGTCTAATATGCGTAACCAAGATTGAAAATAAAATAATTGATCACCTGTACGATATACATCATTACTGAGACATTTTAGTGCCTATATATTGAAAATTGTGGAATCCAACCATGGACTACATTTTAAAATCATACACTAGCTTAAATACATTCATCGCCAATGAACTGTCCTAGGTATATGGTGAAGTTTTTCCCTAAACTATGTCAAACAGGAAGAAATGAGCAAAATAATACCTAACACCAAGAAAAACAGTAAATACTCTCCCTAGTCATCTGCCAGGAAAGGCATTAGAGAGCCATTTGCTAACATAAATTTAAAAAAACAAATGATGTCTTATATGATTCTACATGATCGGTCACAGATATTGCATATATATTGTCACATTACCATGTTTATTATCTAATAAATCCTATTGATAAGTCTTATTTTTATTTAATAATGTGCAGGCCCATCACTAATGGAGGTAAAAGGAAATTGAGCCCAAAATCCCACTTTAATTCTGATTTAATTAAATTTAAATCTCAAATAAAGATGGGGATAAAAATTGAGGAGGAAAGGAATAATTCCAGCTAAAGATCAACGCAAATCAGAAAGATAACACCAAATAAAAACCAGTAAAAATTCGAATTTCTATGAATCTATTTTGGTTAGCTGAAGATCAACCTAGGATATCATCAAATACAAAGTTCAAATTCAAAATCAAAAGGGATAAATGGATAGAGAGAAGATCAACGGATGAGATGAAGTAATTTTGACTCAAATTCAGACTGGATACATTTAGTATTTGAATCATAAAACTCAAATCTGATAATTCAAGATGATTCAAAAAGAAGATTTAAAAGGCTACAACTCTTACGTTGATCATTGTTTCTAATTTTATCATTTGATAAGTTATATTTAGCAATTGACACGCCAACAAGCTGCAGATTTGAATTGAATATCCACATCAAATCAAGCTTGGAGATAAGTGGAGGATTCAAATTCAGAAATAGTCAGCTCCCCTTATCTCCTCACTCCTCTCCCCTCCTATAAAAGGCAGGGAGTTTACTGAATGAGGGACCGAAGACTAATTTAAGTTTTTCTATTTATTTTTAGGATTTAGATTCATTGTTAGGTAGCTTATGAGAAGTTGTATCTCAATCTTAATCTGTAGTTAAGTTCAGAAACAAAGTGAGAGAGAGAGAGAGAATGATTGTAATCTGAAGTTGAAGTGACATCAATAATGATTAGACGGACTTCTTTTCTTCTCCAATTCACGGGTATGTTGAATTTCAATTTAATGTTTTTTTTTTAGTAATGAATAGCTAAATCTCTTCTTTCTGAGCTCACTAATCTCTCCTCTCTAGTATTGATTCTTGATTGGTATTAATGAAAAGACCCAACTGAATCATATGAATGCCTTAAACTAAGTCTTACTTATTGCGAGTGTTCTTGAAGGCACATGAGGATGGGATTGAATTTTGAACTTAATTTTGAAATTTATCATTAAAAAGATCTTGTTTTTATTCCATGCTTGCTTTATTACTTTGATGGTTTAACATTCAATTCAAAGAAAGATTTCAAAAACTAAAGTTTGATTTTTAAAATAAACTATCTTATGCGTTTTACTTGATTTCTTTTAAATACAAGGCTAAACTTTTTACTTATGATCTCAATGAGGCACTCGAACTTTTCAAGAAAAGAATCTAGAGTTGGTAAAAGATTAGTGAGCTCGGATTTCTCTTTATTAAAAACAAACAAACACCATCACTATCAAAGCCTTTTAAAGATCAGTTTCTCCAAAATCTTTCCCAAGTTTCAAGTTTTCTTTAAATCATCTCTCAACTCTCCATTCTCTTTTCAAATAAAAAAATATCAACACCATTCTCTGCTTTTGAAACAATACATCGAAAAGCTTTCATCGTATTCCTCCTTGTGGATCACGACCCGTTAGCCCAAAGCTACACGGTAATTCTCACTGCATTTACTTGCAATTACTACACATGAACAAATGATATGTTGAAAGAATGATGGTATATACATCAGATACTGGCCCTTTAATCATTACATGTAGCTGAAAGTTTATTTTCATAAGTTAATAAATGCATATATGAAACACACCTCTTTACCATAGAGCTGAAAGATTGGATTGGTGACCACAAAGCTCTTGTTCACTGCTAACGTTAATGTCAAAGTTGGCACTGCAGGCATTTCCAGTGAGCTGTAAACACAAGCAAACTTAACAGTTGAACAGACGTGACTACACAAAGCATGCAATTTCAATTAACTGCATGGAATGTTTACCTGGCTTTATAACAATAATCCCAATCAGGGTCATCATAGACAAACCTTGAAGCATTTACTTTCCTGTCAAACTAAAAGTTGTGAAGATGGTCAGTTACTTATGGATTATGACGTGTTACAAGCTTCAGCAGACCAAAATTACCTCAAGAGTAACCCTCTTGTAGACATCTTCAGGAAGAAGAGTGAATGATGATCCGCTGTCAACTAGAGCTTGAAAGCTGGTTGCCCCGAGACACTGACTTTTGATGCAAAAACTTTCCACCTCAATGATATAGGTAACGCTGAAACAGAGGCCAGGCTGTTAACAAACAGTATGTAAAGGAAATTGGCTCTACCTGTTGCAGTATTATGTCCTGGTTTGCAGTATTATGTCATACAAACCAAGTAACGCATGCATGTGGAAAATTAAAAAAAACAAAACAAAACAAAACCGTAATGCCATTAAGGCCTCACTTTTGTATTACGTTCACTTCAACAACCAATGGAACTTAATTGCGTGTAAACATATACCAGTGCATTCACCAATATATATATAGATGCATCCATTATCCATTTAGCATATATCGATGACCATAAAGGCCAGTCTGTTATACTGGTGGATAAAATATTAAATAGAAAATGTCATCTTAGAGAGAGAGAGAGAGAGAGAGAGAGAGAGATTGTACAAGGAAATAACAATGTAGATATGAAGACAGCAAGTAACAGATGATGTTTCCTATTTTGTGACCATCAAATTTCCAGATAAGATACAGATACACGAGGAAGTAAAAATGAATCCTCAGTTAAAATAGAGAGGAAGAAATCATAGATGGCAATTGTTTAGAAAATTCCCATATCACTCTGTCATAACAATACTTTTATTGGCACAAAGATAGAACATAAATGACAAAGAGATTCCACATTTTTCTCAAATCCAGAAGTGCCGATTGTTCTTCCCCAAAAACTAAAAAGAACAAAGAGAGAAGGAAAGAGCATATCATAGTGATTACTATTGCTAGAAGACAAAATATCAGTAAGCAATGAATGCACACGCAACCACAAGATGCCAAAATCAGACAAAAATCTCATGAAAAAAGTTTCAATATTCATGCCTGACAACAACTGAAACAGTCAACGAAATGGACAGAGTGAAGTCAGTTACGATCTCCATTGACAACTTACTATTTCCCCTCCAAAGGGATAAATGGAGTTGATTGTTGGGTCGAGACGCCTAGGTCTCCAAAAAAAATTCGTCCAGAATCATCATTTTGGAAGCACAACGAGAAAGAATTATGCACCAACCCAGACCTTGCTAAGATGCTTGGAACTGAAATGTTCCCAAATCCTAGACCAAGAAGGCCATCCGGAGCAATTCCATCTAAATAACCACCACTCTGCCTCCTACCACAGCTGCATTTAGAACACGACAAAATCTAAATAAAAATCTTACAATCAAGCTTACAATAATAGTAGCACCATGAAACAAATGAAGAGAGTAAAAAAATCTTACAATCAAGCATTAAATTCCAATATGCTTGAACATACCCGATAATAACTGGGGCTTGTACTGATGTATGATCTCCACTGGTAGCCAAGTATACTGTATCCTCCACCAACAAACCTGAACTAGATGTATTTTCTGAATAGTAGTTGACAATGTAGGGGCATGGCTGCTTTGGACTTTTGCAGTTTGCACCCAGATCACATAGTTCATGACTGCAAGAAAGGTGCCTGCTAGTTCTTGATTCTGCTGGGTTATACATTCCAAGATCTTTATCCTGCACAATAGATGCCCCAAACACCAGGGAGCACCTGCCAATCAATCATCGGAAATAAGTGCTAAAACTGCTGCCAAATGATAGCAGATTGGCCTCCTTTTTTTTTTTTTACAGAGAATGGAAATACTTTGATACTATTGTAAAAACTTGTTTCAAGTTACATCTGAAGTAGGCAACATATCCACAAATAGTGACCACTTGCCTCTCAGAACTACTATTTCTAGACTACCACTCACCAAAAATTAATGTATCTAGCAACATCAAATCAAAGAGGTTGCTACCCACAAATCAAAGAGATGGCGGTGGGTTTGCAGGAGGGTGGGGGTGGTGATGCGGAAGAGGTCAAGCGGTCATTCGACAGCGGTGACTGTGCTCGTGGTCGTCGGCGGCGACTCGGCAGGAAGGCGGG
This sequence comes from Agave tequilana, assembly GCA_038442645.1. Lineage (NCBI taxonomy): Eukaryota > Viridiplantae > Streptophyta > Magnoliopsida > Asparagales > Asparagaceae > Agave > Agave tequilana. The sequence continues at coordinate 104,474 of JAVJIF010031337.1, forward strand.
GCGATGGTTGTGGCTGTCGGGGTGATGAGGAGGAAGAGGAAGGTGGCGAGAGCCAAGAACAGAGAAGGCGAGCAGGCACTAAACTCAGTTGGAGAGGAAAGGGGTGCGGGTCGGCGGGCGCCTGTGACACGAAGAGGGAGAAGAGAGAGAGGGAGCGTGTGGGTGATATTATTGGGTTCGGTGAGATGGAAGAGGAAAGAGAAGAGAGGGGAAGATGAAAGAACAATACAAAAGAGAGAAAGAAATTAGAAAAAAGAGTTTTTCTTTCTTTTCTAGGTTTTTTTTTCTTGTTTCTGTGAAATAAAAATAGAGACTAGGGTTTGAAAAGGAGATGGGGAGATAGAATTTTAGAAGCGGAGCAAGAGATAGGGTTTCTCTAAGGGCTTCACACACAAAGAGAAATATTTGGGAGAGAACTCATCATTTACAAATTTTATGAAAATTTTCATAATAATTTTTTTGCATATTGTTTGATGTAAAAGGCTTTTTATAGTCTTTTATAAAATTGAATACAACTCAAACTAAAACTCTTAATCATAATAGAATTACAATTTCAAATTTTAGAAATTAAAAAAACTGAAAAATTCATAAAATTCTACTATTGAAAAACTAGAACTACTACTATTGAAAAACTAGAACGAAGTGTCTTCTCCACTGGTGAAACACGTGTCATACACATGGCTTGATGTCCGCATCAAAGCCGATATAGATTAAGAGTTATTTAATAATGGGGTTGAGAATTATTAACAGATAGTTATAACATTAACATCTGATTTTGAGATTATCAAGTTTTATGCATGTACTGTAGGGATTGTTTGTATTAAAAACTTACTAATTTGCCATCCGCATTTCTTCTTTGTTTCAAAGTTACAATTTCAAAGAAGCATCAAATAAGAAAACTGCTATTATTGCAAAGTTACTATTCTTATTACAAATTGAATGATGTTAATGTAGGTTTCATACTTTTATGGCAAACACAATATTATTGTAAATATGGTTACTATTTTTGCTGAAATTTTTATAAGATGGTGCCTTTATGATATATGTGATTTTGGAAATTCAAACTCAACTGACATACATGTAACTAAGAAGAACATCTATGGACATTTTACACAGTAAACCAAAAAAAAATAAACTAAGAAATAACAGTATGCAATCACATGCGATAACAAAACAATAGAAACTAAGTCCCCAGGCCAAAAATCAACTGCATGTTAGCCGCATTTTGTCCTATAACAACCTCTGAGCTCTCTTTTCGTCTCTATGTAACCAGGCGATTGATGTGAAGTTAAAAATTATATCTTATCCTGTTTAAAAAAAGAGTGTGTGACTGTTTGCATGTGTCCTTGTCTCCCATCCATCGTGTCTCCAATCTCCATCTCCTGCTCCATGAGAATTTGCTGTATCCGCGTGTTCGTATCCATGTCCATATTGTGTCATGCTCCATGTCTGTGTAAATACTTTCTAAAAGTGGGTTTTAGTTTTGTTGGGATTATACATTCAACTAATCTTATTAGGAAGTTTGCTGTGCAATTTAAGAAAATATTATAAATCCTCTGAAAATGGGGGTTTAATAAAATATAGTTTTACAGTTTAAACTATAAAAGTAACATATGAATATCAGTTAACGTAAACATGACCCATTTGTATCGTATGACTGGGGCATCATCAAAGATAAGAAACCTTCACATCCGAAACCCAATGAAATATGGACCCATCACCAAATATGAGAAACCTTCACATCCTAAATCTTTTGTCAGGCCCATAGCTAAAAACCTACTTTCTTACAATTATGTGGTCTATTCAAGTGCCTGAAGCAAAATATTTCACGGCTATGTAATCCTGAATATCCTTGTAATATTACGGGGGATATTCTGCTGATCCTTATGGTACTACTTGGGGAATCACCAAGTGAGTTCCTATTGACGTCTGCTGCCCGCCAACACCAGAAGCAACTTGATGATATTGATGCTATAAAAACATAATAAGAAAATATCTCAAGGAATATTTGAAGAAAGAATTGTCTTAACAGGAAAATTGATCTGGCAGTTTAAGTCCTCTCCAGTACATAATCGAAGAGGGTTGGATTATCAAGGCTTGTTGAATGAGCAATCCAGTAAAAATTTCAGATTTTATCAAAATAATTCAACTAGTACCTTATGTATTGATACAACTCTTGAAGTAGTCCAGTAATCAGAATACGTCCAACAGCAGATCATGGAATCTTGGAAATTTTATCTATCTAATAAATGAGGACAGCGTTTGGAAATGGCAAGAGAATAGTTCTCAGAAATTTATCTTTGATTCCATGTGATGCAAAGAATTATATGAGTCTTGCAAAATTCATCTTGTAGAATCTTTATATTGTGGTGGTGTGGTTTTCTCAACCAAACTAATTTTTATTAACTTCTTGATCTCTAATAGAAGCATGTTCTCGTCTTTACACTTCATAGTTCATATTTTGGTATTAGAGCTGCAGTTTATATGTCATTAAAGGGTAGCACAAATTAGTAACCACTTTAATCATTGAGCGGAAAATCAACAGACAATTACATTCCATTCCCACACACACTTTCCTTCCACATGCACACAATTTCCTCTTACAAAACCTTCTTAAGTTCCTTTCCTCTCTCTCTCTCTCTCTCTCTCTCTCCCCCCCCCCCCCCCCCCCCCCCCCTTCCACATGCACACAGTTTCCTCTTACAATTCTTGACTCCATTTCCTCACACGCACACACTTCCCTTCCACACACGCATAGTTTCATCTCTCAAAACCTTCTTGACTCCCTCCCCTGCCCCCCCCCCCCCCCCCCCCCAAGGGGTCATGCACGCATGAGCGTATATGTATGCATGCTTGCATGTATAACAAGGATATAGCAAGATTGACAATTTTAGGGTTATGTAACATAATAATAAAGGCAATCTAGATACAATACAAAGGGACATGATAACAAAGAGAAAGAAACACAGCTGCAATAAGATATGATAATGAATTCATAGAAGAATTAGCTGGCCTACCAAGGTACCATGATAGCCAGATAAAGGAGCGCATTGTATGCAATCACATGGAACCCATAACAAGTCACTCCCAGCATCCAATGCCACAAGAAAAGAAACATTCGGTGTCCCTATATCAATCCATGTGTAATGTAACCTGGCCATAAAAAAGAGTTACATAGAAAATTCAAACGAATAGCAGCTGCTACTAAAAAGTATATAATCAATGGTGCAAAAAAATTGTATACTCTATTTCATGCATTGCTCAAAGAAAATGCAGTTTGGAACTCCTGTAAACGAGTTATAAAGCACTAAAAGTAAAGGAAACTAATTGTAGTTACAGTTCCATATGGAAAGAAGGATAGCAAGCTTAGTTATAGTATCATCAAAGTGTTCAGCCACATCTATAGATTTTTTCTCTACTACCTCAACTCATACTCACATTAAGACAGAGACATAAATTAGCACACAGTCAAATTTAGACCTAAAACTCCAAAAGAAAAGTATGCCAGACTTTGCAGCACCAACACATTAAAAGTTATTTCAATGAGTGCAAACAGAAGCCAGCTGTCCTTGCACAATCTTAATAAGAGACTTTCTCACTTCAATTTCACTAGAAAAATTAAGATATCAAGTTGCCCACGCCTAAATTGTAGAAAGTAAGCAAGTTAAAAGCCAAAGTTGTCATACACTAATCGCCACCACCATCATCGAGGTTCTTCCCATCCAACATGGGGTTAAATACAACACAAATCTACAAAATATTTCACAAAACTTAACATCTGGCTGTCAACATTAACATAAGCCAACGATTGATGACAAATACATGACAAGTGGGGATGGCAACTGGTTAGAAAAGGATATGGTAAGAATCTCACTCTTATACTTCCTATCATAATTTGAAATATCACCCGATACCGATATGTGCAGCAGACACACATATACAACCGAGACGATGCCAATATTGTCACAAAACAACCAATTACTGCCAATATGATTTGGATACCAACATTTACGAAATAATGCCGGTACCGAGATTTCAGACCTTACTTCATGTGTATAAATTATTTCCCACCCTACTCTAGTTTAAAAAAATGGTTAAAAAATCTCCTACGGGTATATCAATAAGCGAAGCATTATTCTCTATAAAAAATAAATTTCTAAATTTAAAAAAATCAACACACTACATAACTAATTCTACAAGAAGGTTTCTATAAAAGCAAAGGTATCCATGAAATAAATTTAATGCACCTCAAAAAGATAACTATACTGTTCAGGTGATTAGCTCCAAATTTTTATTTCAGAAGATGAACTCTAATTTTTGGAGAACAATACACACATTGGAATATTAAAAGTAACCTCCAATAAATGGGTAAACAGATATATGGGTTGGGATAAACCTTCTACGTTAACCAGTTTATATTAGTGGGTAAGTTATTATTGCCCTTACGCTACCCATTAGTTAAATGGATCGAAAATCTTTATCCTTGCTCAAAAATTTTGAGGATAAGGTAGTATTTATACTTACTCATTATCATCCCTATTGCCAAGTAGTAGGAAACTAGGGCACGAGAGGGGTTCTCCGTACGTGCTAAAAGGCCACTTGGCAGGTAAAAGACCTAGTCATGAGCAATCCAAGATATCACTTGATAGGTTTAAGAATACAAGGTAATCGGAGAAAAGTTAAGAATAAATAACAAGCTCATTAGGCCCACTATCGATTGAATACAGTGCACCATGTAGCTCCTCCTGAAGCGGTTATTGAATTTTCCTCATGATCTTTCTTTGTGTAGCTCTCCTATTAATGAACAAATGGCCAAACATTTTTGTGCAGAGAAGATGTCATAATCACATAATCCTTTTCCCATAAAAATGGAGTTGACTATGGATCATGATGCAAAGTCAAGAAAACTCCAAAAGATAATTGACAAAATTTTGTGACTGGTTGTCGACCTAATGCCAATCCTTAATGAGATAGTGCCAATTCCTCATTAAGGCAACTGGAAGATGTTAGAGTCACATCACATAAGCTTATCTGCCAGTTGGCAAGTTGACACACCTTCCATTTTTGGTCATGCAATTTAACCTCATTCAACAAAGAACCAAGCCTCCAAATTCCTCTAACTGGAAACATTCACGATAAAAAGGTAAAATGATATGATTTTAATATAGCATATGGAGAATACATCCATGAGGCACAAACCCAAACACTTGCCTCAACCAAAAAATCAACGTGTGACTCTTGACGCACCCAGACACGACACGCTAGTCTTTCCATGTTTGACACTTACAAATTTGTAAAGCATTATTCACCTTAACAACACAATTAAACCATGCCAACAAATCAAACGCAGCAGCAATAGCAGGATGACAAAAGTCTCTTGAAGAGGTTTCACATCCAAATCAACAAGGATGACCAAGAATGCTGGAATCACACTCACAATGAAATTGGATCCAAAACCAGCTAAAATTTGTGTATGATTGAATTTGAAAGTCAAAATAAAATTCAAGGGCACTACACCCACCCCATTCAAAATATAAAAGAAAAACAGCTAGTGGAGACTTCATCAACAATTATTTCGTAAACTTCAAATCTTATTTTCTATAACTCATCCTTCCATAGTGGATCATCACCACGGATGCTATGGTCTCTCTTATGAGCTCTGTAGCAAGAATAGGGGAACAAGTAGTTGCTTGCTTAAAATGTGAGACTCATATGACTGAGCTAAGTTTTAATCATACGGAAAAGAATATATAACAATGGTGGAACACATAGAAAGAGAACCATGAGGATCTTTTTGAAATTGTCAACAGTGTTTGCAACAAGACCATGCAGTATGTTTACTTCCTCCTGTGGAGATAAAAACAAATATGGGAGTATTCTTGCTTATTTCTAGCCAGGGACAAGAACCCAATGCCATTAATTGGGTGTGCACAATACTAAAACTAACAACTTTCATACGTTCATTTTTCGTTGTCATCAATGAGTGTCTTTTAATTCTCACCAACAAACATAAAACTACCAGCATCTCACCCACTCAAAAGACTACACACAAACATAAATACATGGTACTTCAGAATACTCTGCCTTTACCGGCAAAGGCAATCAAAAAGTACATACAACAATTGCTTAGAATTTATACTTTTAGACAGTGAGTCAAGCAATCATTCTGATGGTAATAACACCAATTCCGAACAACATATTATACCAAAAAAAACTGTAATTTAACATAGAAAGTTATTCCAGTAACCTCAAACTGAACATGCCAAATTTGACACCGTTAACTTTTGCATAAATAAATCTAAACAAAAAAAAATCCAGCTACTTCAAAACACCAAGTACAATACCATTTACACCAGATCAGATAATTACGATTTTTTTTTTTTTTGGGGGCTTCATAGTCCATATCCCTGCCAACCACCAAGCTTATTTAATAGCATTGTAGATACAAGGTTGAATTCCAGAAAACTACATTGTAAAAAATTTTGCATAACTACCAAATAGGGTATTCAACTTCAGCGTGCTACTACTAGGTTCCCGTTTTAAAAGCTATCACCTGAATAGAAGTAATATGGAAACTCTGTCAAACAAATCTGAAATGAAATTGCTTTAGGATGCCAAAAAAAACAGTTTTTCCTTTTCTGCAAAAAAAGAAATTCTTTCGACTACACAGTTTTAGTGGGCGAAAAACTGCCTAAATTCTGGGGTAGCATTTTATAATTAACTTCTGTATATGATAGTACTGTAAAACTTTTGTAGAAATTGGAAGAAGAAAATCCATATAATTTAGCTTGATTACAATCTTGGCCAATGAGACTTGCCCAAATTTATTGCTAAAACCACAATTCCATGAAAGAAGGATAAAGGCAAATATTCTATGAGATCTATGTACAAATGCTTGAAGCATTGTGGTTGTCTATCCCTGTATGCTAGGGTAATTTGGAAGGTTAAAGTACCTCCAAGGCTTGGAGGGTTTATATGGTTGTCTCCCGTGATGCCATTTTATCACGACAAAAACTTATCTGCTAACAAAAGGATATTTGAGGGAGCTGCCCGTGGCTGATATGTATCTAGCTATATATGGGATGCGGCCCTTGAAGCATTAACTATTGGCACTTGGCCTCAGGGGGTTAATGACTTGTGGGGAGAGCGGAGGGAGCATAATGTCAATAAAAGTGAATGGGCGGAATGGGATATGCTTGATGGCTACCTTTGGTGATATTGTTGGACAGCAATAATAGATGCTTTAAGGGTCTTGGTCATGATATCTAAGCCATCTTACACCACACTTTCTTTCTTGCGACGTCATGGGCAGGTTTTGGAGACCGACACTGCAATTGGATAAGTGTGACAGGGGGCAGGGCGAGAGGGATGGTCCAAGCAGTTCTACCCCCCTCATTAGGGCACTTCTGCAAGCTGAAGGGCGTTGGACGCACTGACCACCAAACGTGTGTGACAAACATACGTCGACGATTGGCTTGGATTCACAGACAAACCAGTCCTTTTGATTATTTGATGCACCTGATTTTGGATGTGTGACTATTTGTTTTTGTGATCTTTGGGTCTTGGATTTATTTTTAGCATATCTGCGGGGAATGGAAGTTTTATTGTTGTATTTTGTGGATCTTATGATGTATCTTTCTCATTAAGAACTCTGTTTTCCCGCGTGCCCATTAATGGAATGGATGGCATAGTCGATTTTTCCAAAAAGAAAAAAATTCAGAAAAACTACAATTCTAGAGGAACTAGTAATACACTATTCCCAAATTTATCCATTATTCAACCCAGCTAACTCAGTAAATCAATCAAGACAGAAATAAATAAATCTTGCAATCTAATAAAAATCTTGTTGGGAGAGAGGAGATAAGAGACATCGGAAGAGTTTTTTAAACTCATCGGGAAGATAGCGCAGAGATCGAAAGCCAAGAGGAGCGAGAACAGAGCTTGCAGCAGGCCAGGAGACAGGCCCGGTAGATAGGTGCGCACGACGTGCACAGGCACAGCCCGGTCGACCGTGGCAAAGGAACGATCGACCGAAACGGTCGACCGACTGGCACAAGGTTGCTCTCGATTTGTCCCGGTTGACCGACCGGTCAACCGAGGACAGGGCTGGTCGACCCCGCGTTCTGCTATCCTGAACGGATTCGAACTCCTTTTCTATTTTGGGGTCAAATCCAATTGGGGTTTCCTAAATCTCTGAGACTCTCTGGCTATAAATAAGAGTTAGAGCCCTCATGGTCATGAATTGTATCCCCAAGTATCCCTCTGGTATTTCTCTTGTACTTGATTGTTGAATCAAAAAAAATCTCTCTCCCTTTCCCCGAGGATGTAGGCAAATTGCCGAACCTCGTTAAATATGTGTTGGCTTGCTTTCTCTCTTGTTTCTTTGTTCTTGTCGTGTGGGTACTTCTCCGGCACGTCTATCTCCGTTGCTTGGGTTCCTCAGTTGGTTATTGCCCAGAAAGAAGGCGCTAGGCGCAAGAAGTGCTATCTGAGCGCAACAAATCTGAAGAACAACTAACCTAACTAGTTGTCTGTCAAATCGCTATTAATTGCAACCCATGGGAGCATACAGTCCTTATCCAAGCCAGAGAACAGACTAGGGGCAATAAATTGAATAATACTCCTAATCCTGGCCATGGGATTCTGAGACTTGTCCCAATTTATCCTATAAATTACAGTTCTCCATTTGGAGGCAGAAATAAACTTCTTCAAGCAACCTCTTTTACATCATCATCATAATGAAAAATAACAGAAATTGCTATGCTGCAACTCCTTAAAAAGCCCCTTTTACATCATTTAAAACTAACTTGCAACCAACATTACAAAATTAAGCAAGACTGTAAAGATTAAATCAACAACTATCACAAATAATTTATCAACAACTTATCCTCACCATCCAAAGTCGTTTCCGAGAGAGAATGTATCGCTCCCTGCGGCCGGAAACAGCTGCTGGTACTTGACATTCGCAATTCTCTTCTTCTGCCTCTGGAGGTCGCTCTTGATTAAGAGCTTGTAGTACTCCGGACTCCGGCGAGCCGGAAGAGCTTCTCCTCCTCCGGCGGCCGCCGCCGCCGCCCTCGCCTCGTCGGAGAAGCGGTGGATGAGGCGCGAGGAGAGAGTGAGGGATTGAGATCGGGAGATTAAGGAGAAAAGGAAGAGAGAGAAGAGGGAGACGAAGGGAGGAGACATTGATGAAAGAAGTGGAGATCTATGATTAGAGTTTATCGAGAGAGAGAGAGAGAGAGAGAGAGAGATCTAGGGTTTGGTTTTTGGGTACTCTGCAGTGAGAGTGTAGAGTGAAGCTCTTCTGAAAAACAGTGACGGGAGGTGCGTGACCGTTTTGCGTTTGACTCCTTGACAAAAGAATTAATTAATTTGAAAAAAGAAAAGTTTCAAAGGAAGAAGAGACCAGATAATTTGCACATTACTATCAAACATATAACCAATTGCAGAAAGATTTGCAACATAGATATGATTAGATACAATCTCTTATTTGATTTATTTGAATGGGTGGATAACTCTTGTTACTTCTCCAGTAACGATGAAACATATATTATTTTTTGATACATAAATCATAATCGATAATCATCGAATTGAACTTAAGATTTTTCGTAACTTATTCTCATCTTTATCTTTAAACCAGATCTTATTGGCACGAAAAATCATATATAAAATATTAGAATCTTGTTGTTTGACTGTTAAAGACTTACAATTCATACGGGTTACCCAGCAAATTGAAAGTACTGTAATTGCCTTGAATAAATCACAAAACACGGTGAAATTTTAGACAAAGATACTTTATAAGTCAGCATTGAACAACATATAACAATTGACAGTTGTAAAATAAAAAAACGTGACTAAATAAAATATGATTTCATGTATAAATCTCTAATAGTTTAGATTCTATTAACTTAAAGTAATTGTCAACAAGAAAAATAACAAAACAAACTATTATATGATGATTAGATGACACTTGAAAATTTTATACAACATGCACCATACATAAATTTAATGCATGTATGTGATGATTTCCACCAAGACAAGACTCAATCGCGAAGAGAAAAAGCTCATGTATGATCTAATGATCATTGATCAATATGACACTAAATTTTTTTGCTTAATATTGTGAATAAATCGTCTCATAAATCCTAAAAAGAATTGGGTTTTTAATTTGGAAATGCTAATCCTGCCCAGTCCCAAGCCTTGGTCACACTGTGAAGTGCACAATGAAGAAAAAGCGGAAATAATTTGGGTGTATTTTTGTACTTTTTAACATTGGAGTGCCTTTTTTGGTGACACGTATCCGTCCCCACCCGAAAGTGTTAAGAAAACAAAGTGGCTTTGTCTGTCCGCAGGAAGAGGGAAGGACGACACGTGGAAAGCAAACACAACTCTTATCTTGAAAAGGGACAAAAACAGATGAAGAGAAAGAAAAAAAAAAAGAAAATAAATTAAAATTTAATTATCTAGATTCGAGAGCTCCAGCTTGTCATGTAAGGGAGCGGGTTAGCTTCTTTGCGGGAAGGATTAATTCGCGCGATATGAGTCGTCCATCATAGCTGATGGACGGACCGATAAGAAAAGAGAGAAGCATTTGTTGACGTGACTCACAAAAAGTGTTTTGTTTTTCTCTTTTCCAATCTGGTTGTCTTTCAGCTGCGATGGACGACCCAGATCACGCATGAGTCATAAGTATTGACTAACAAGTAAGAAGTTCACGGTCAATGTCAGAATAAGTTTACATAACAAGTAATAAGATGATAATTACAAGATCAAACATACAACATCAAATTGTGATAACATTTTTTTCCATTCAGCTTCACAGATAACAATGATCTTAATTTCACTGACATATAATAAAATATTAAATCAAGTTAGTTATTATAGACCGTTTAATATTTACTTAAAAAAGGAACCTAGCCTTATTAGGTAGACTACCCATAAGAATTCTCATGTTGCATACAAAAGTTCAGAACGAATTCATACCATAGTTATTGCACACTACAGCTGGGTGAGACACTAGTGTTCAGTGAAACTAGTTTTTGACACAGACACCATATCGTATCAAAAAAAAGTAGAGAAATGTATAAATACTTGTAAGTGATCGTATTTATAAAATTGAGATATTTTTCCAACAGTTTCTTTATATTGCTTAAACTACATGAGAAAATCATATGGTACTTGATTTTTATTGTTCAAGAAATAAAAAAAGTTAATTGGAAATTAGAGAGAGATATTAAAAAGCCTACTTATATATATAAAAGAATTGAAAAAAATTATTGACATTAGTTTGGAAATAAAGAAATTTTTTAAAATAAGTATTGAAGAAGAATATGTATTGAAAATAGATAGCAAAAATTATATTAAAAAAATTTCATTCCGAATATTTTATATATGACTATTGGAAAACTCATCTCTTGCATTTTTTGGTGTAAAACATCTAAATTAACTTGATGAGTTTGCACATATAGACACAAACACGCGCACGCGCACATATATACATGCATTTCTCATATTTTTTTATATTGTGTGTCATGTACTCGTTTTGCGTACTGTATCCCGCATCAGTGTCCCGTGTTGGTAACTATGATCCATACTTCATAGCACGTTGTTAGTGTCCTCTAAGAATTGATCATATAATACAAAAATTCGCCAAACTCGAATGAGAATCATATATATATATATATATATATATATATATATATATATATATATATATATATATATATATATATATTTCCTCAACATGATGTAAAAGCTTGGGTTAATTATGGAAACATTAATAGCCTATGCTATTAGGGTGTTACACCAAATATTTATACACTACGAAAACTTACATATTACCCATAAAGACTAACACCATTTGTTTTGTCGTCAAATAGAGCATGTACCCCTCTAATTAGGCACATAAACTCTTATTTTTCTTAATTATCATAATTAATTATAATTAAGCAAATAAAACCCTCCCTTTAAGCAAATAAACCCCTCCCCCCTCCTGCCCTTCGACAACCCAGCCTCCTCTCTCCTCCTCTCCCTACCACCTACACTATCGCCCCCTCCCTCCCCCCCACCCCCCCACTCAACAGCCACCAGCCCCCCTTCCTCCTCCTCCTCTCCTTACAACCTACACCGCCACCCCTCCCTGCTCCTCCCCTCCTCCCCTCCTCCATGTTGCAGCTCCAGCAACACCAGCTCTGCATCAAGGTCATCACCTCTGCCTCCTCGCCCCTCCCTTGCCCTCCTCCCTCCTCATCGTCGCCATCAGATCCAATGGCAAGGAAGAGAAGTGAGGAGAGGGAGGGCGTGCCGCTTCTTCCCTTCCGTCCCATCCTCCCTCCTCCTCGCCAACCAGATAAATCTGGCCGGCGAGGGGGAGAGGAGAGGAGAGGAGGCGGAGGCTTGCTGCCTCTGTCGCCCGTTGAGAGAGAGAGAGAGAGAGAGAGAGCTTTTTTAAGAAAATCAAATTTAATCAAAACACGTGTTTTGCACGACACATTTTAACCAAAAAAACGAACATTGTTAGACCCCAGATTTGATACAACAACCCCAACAGTACATATGTGTTCTCCATAATTAACCCTAAAAACTTTTGTTATGGTGAGTGCACAAGATTTTAAAGAGGGAGTGAGAATAGCAGTGCCAACCATGGGTACTAGGTGCGCGTGTTCACATGAACGGGCCGTCGTCTTATGTTTGGGCCCTTTTTAGCCATTGAGCCTCACGTGAATACCCTTTGTTTTCATTCGCCCCGCTTTTGTCACGGGCACCGCACGCGACAATTCCATCTCACATGCTCGAAAGTTCTCCTTAATTTGCAGGGAAATAATAAGATAAAAGCTTATTTATTAAGAACAAAAAGCGACAAATAATCATGCTTACTAGTATTTTTTTCACTATTTGTTTAAAATAAAATAGGTTTGATTAGAGACCTAACTAACTAAATAACAATACTAATTTGATAACATTCTTTTTTTTTTTCCTTTCCTTGAATATACTATACTACTACTAAATATAAACACAGAAGCAAACTCTAAAATCTAACAAATTCAACCATCTTTTAGCCCCCACTTGGGTAACAAGCTCAAGTTACTAAGCTAGACATACAATGTGGTTGAATTGTCTTATATTAATTACCTGATGTTTTAGTACCCATCCAATATGGGACTAAAAACTCTGTTTGGTTAGAGGTGGAAGTGAGGAAGTAAGGAAGTAGCAATAATTCCCTTTGAAACTAGAGAATTAGTTAGAAAGTTTTCCGATATTTGAATGTTGTTGGGAAGTGTGGTTTGAAAAATGTTATGCATTTTCTTGTGTTTGAATGACAATGTGAAAGTGGAAGCGGAAAAGTTCACCACAAAATAATATTAAAATAAAATTAATTACGAAAAATAAGAATTTGACTGTAATTAGAATACAAGTGAGATTTACATGATCACAAAATTAACTGTTTTAAACTATAACTTATTACAAATGAGATTTACATGACCACAAAATTAACTGTAGCACCTTGCAAGTGAAGAAATGATTATGTAAAAAGGAAAAGAAAAATGAGTTTTCTCATTTTCCTTTTCCGGTGTTTGGATAGATAGAGAAGTGAGATATGACACTTCTCCATTTCCTTACTTCCGCCCGCTTCCTTGAAACCAAACAGCCTTAAAAGAAAATAGAGCTACAAGAAGAGGATAAAAGCTTCCTGAATGTAGCCATAAGGTAAGTCGTTGGGTTTGCTTCTTAATAAGCATCGATTCGGTTTCATAGTGTGCGATATATGTGAATAGGACATGTGTAAGCTGATGATTAATCACGAGCTTCTTATGAAAAAGAAGAGAATAACAACCAGCCTAATGTGTTCAAAAAGTGTACCAATCAGATCTTAATCTTTAGCTTACTTGATTGCTACATGTATAAAACATTTCGAATTACAGCCAAAATCTAAATCTAGAACTTTTTAAGTGCACTACAAGAATTAAAATAAAAAAAGAAAACAAATTGAATCATTTTGACAGGTAATGTTAATTTATGTAAACTTGATATTTCCCTGTTTCATATGAAACAAAACCATAGATATTGACCAAATGCCCAAAAAAAAAAAAATCATCAGGAACAAAATGGGCACAAACTCAAACAAGATCATTATAATCTGAAAAATTCAGAGGCACTCACTCACATGTATTGTTTCCCCTTGCAAACAACTAATAAATATCACAAAATCAGATGAAACCAAGTTAACCAATTGATCATTAATTAATGTAACAAAGGGCGTGTGGCCCATAACACAAGCTTCACAGAGAAAAAAAGCTTCATGTGCATAAAATTTGGCATAATGTTAGCACTTAATAGATGTTACATAAAATTTCTCTATTCATAGCATATAACTAAGATTGCTAGTATATATAAAAAAAATCATGGAAATAATATATTTCATTGGGTTAAGAAAATCCCTTTTTATTGACAAAACTATAAATTTCACTTATCTTGGTTAACTTTATCTAATCTGTTAGCAAAAGTCCTTTTTTTCTTTTGGGGTTTCCTTTTCTTTTCTTTTCTTTTCTTTTCTTTTTTTTTTTGTGTGCGTGTGTGGGGGGTGGGGGGATCACTCAAACTGACAGCTCACCACGCTCGCAGTGAGCAAACCACCGTGAGCAAAAAAAATTTCAAACATAAGCGAACAATGATGCAGGGGAGAGAGATTAAAGTTGGATAACATGGTCATAATAGTGACATCATCAAACTCTCTTTTTTGCTTTTTTTTAAAGATCATAGTCTAAACTTAAATCTGAAACTTTTCATATCTCAACCCATCCTTTTTATCAAGAAGTCAGAGCTTAGCGGTGCAAACTTTTTTCTTAAATTATATTTTTTAACTGCTTCCATCTTGGTATTATCCAATGTGAAACTGTTTTAGAGCTAAGAAATATTATGAATTCCTTTAAAAAAATGTTTTTCTAAAAAAATTCTATAAATTTGACACTTTTTTTTTTAAGTAAAAGCCGTAGTCCGATCTTGAGCCTGAGACCTCCCGTTTTCCAACCCAACTCTCTTACCAACTAAATCAAACCTCCTGAAAAACAAAAGAATTACCAACCTAGTGTGTTCAAAAGGTGTTGGTCAGACTTTTATCTCTCATACCTTACTAATAATACTAAATCTTCCAAAACGAAGTCTTAATCTGAAATTCTATAGTTTACATATCAAGGACAAGATCAAAGAAAGTGAGAGTATTTTACAAGAAAAAATACAACAATCTAGAAATAAATAAAGCATTTTTTGGCCTAATTAGTTGCTATTTTGGAGCAGGAGAAGAAACTTGTAATTTCAAAATATGAACTTAAACAAATTGTAGAAGAAAGAAAACCGAGTGATATCATTTAGAATGACTTATTAACACTAATTACATTACTTAAGAAGGAAAAATGAGTTAATGGAACTTAAGACTTTTCACAACACGCTCTCACTTTTTACAAATAAATCAGGCTTGAAACAAAGATCTTTATAACCAATTTCCACTTTTTTATCCATGAATTAGGCCTCACTTCTTTGTTAGCGAATTATGTCACTTCTTAATTACCAATAAAGGGTGAAAGTTGAGCGAATAATTATCAAATAATTTGCTAAATATTCATCAAACTATTCGATCGAATTCAATCTGTTTGATCATTTATGCATAAACAAATAGATTGTAGTATCCGTGAATTAAACAAATCAAATCTAAGCATTTTAGTATTCGATTGGAAAGTCCTATTCGTTCAGTATATATGCATTTAACCCCCTTATAAATTATAATATTGCATACATATATAAATTACATTTTTCCTCACTTTTGTACTTGTTAGTTTGAAAGACTTCCCTAAAAACGAAACAAATACTGATAGAATGAATCAAATATCGAATTGAAGCCGAAATTTTGCGAATATTTTCGAGGACATTGCATTGAACCGAATATTCGCGATACTTTTTGAATATTGAATATTCGATTCAAATGGAATACAAATCTTATTTAGTATTCGAATCGAATTCAAATTCAAATCTAAATGCTACAAAACAAACCGAATTCATATTCGAACACTCCACCACCACCACCAGCACCACCACCACCACCGCCGCGTGCGCGCACACACCGAGCAGCAGCGGGTGCTTGACTTGAACTCCACTCCTGTTCTCAGTGCTACTGACCAGGGGCAACAAGTCTCGTTCCAGAACTGCAGGGTAGCATCTAAAATGCTCAAACAGAGGCAATCGTCACTGCCAGCCCACAAGTTCAACTTCGGCCACGCTTCTCGCCACCACGCACCTGCCTGCAGCCATCAGACGCTCGCCTCTGCCGTCTCAATGACCACCCCAACGCTCGCTGTGCCGCCAAGCCAGGCCCCATCAAAATTTGCTTTGATCCATCCCACATTGGGGCGCAGCCACTTGACCAACTGTTGTCTTTGCCCGCCGTCTCTTCTCTTGCGTCTCCTTCTTTACATGGCAAGTTCCACCAGTGGCGGAGGCCAGGATTTCAAAGACTGGGGGCACAAAAAAATCCAGAATTAACAAGTTCACAAAAGACCAAGACAAACCTTAACTACAATGCTGCCAATTCAATAGTTTTAACAGGCATCGCGTGTATTAATTCAGTATATTTATTTAAATTGCATACCAAATAAAAATCTTGAACTAACTTGAAAGGTTTGAAAACCAAAAGAAGTAGAACCTGTGGTAGATTACATGAAGCACACATGAAGATCATCATCATGTTTCATCACACAAGTATTTGATAAAGAAATCCAAATTAAGCACAAAGATCATGCATGTTTCATCATAAGTACATGCAGCTGCCACAAAATTAAAACCACACAGATCATCAGATATTTCTGTATCTTTTAAGCGAATGGTTAGACATTAATTAATTCTTACTTGTATTTCTCCTTATACAAGCTACTTTATATTAATGGCAATTGAATTGTGATGAAGATTAGACCCTAAGAAACACTATACAAATAACAAGAAAATTTTTTAGAACAGTCCAATAAGAATCAACAACAAGCATTATTAACTATCATCCAATCCATGTCATCTAATCTAATTAATGAGAACTTTGTGAAGACTTGAGAAAGACTAGATTGCTATAACAAGCACAAATCAACCACAGAAACAAAGAGGGCAAAAGGGATGAAATACCAAGCTTCAGTGAGAAATCTGAGCCGAATTGCAAAAAATATCAAGCTTTCAGTGAGAGAACGGTTGATCAGACAAAGCAATAGGTGGTTTTGGTTCTTCTAGAGAAGGAAACTTGATGTGAAACGGGGACCTTATGGTGTGGTGTATCAGTGATAAACATGAATTAGCAACGTTTCACCAAAAAAATATGATCTTCGGAAGGGAAAGATTTAAAACTAATACTGTAACAATATGGATTTTACAATCATTAGCATGTGTAGTTTAGACATTCATCATCTCAAGAATTCGATTGCAATATTCAGTTAATATGAATAGTCCTAATCACAATATCAGTAGCAATAGATCACAAGTATAGCAGCATCACACACATTCTCACAGTGATAATGGACAGCAGATTATTATGATAATAATTTAGAGAATAAATCTACTATGTATAATTCAATTGATATCCTAATTGTTGAAAGTAAAATTTACCTACTGACTCGTTCTCAGACAACCGTTGTTATAGTGATTGTTGAAGTGCGTTAATGTCTCTGTTCTGATTTTGTAACTGAACTGGTGCTGACTTTTGCTGTGTGGCTTGCAGGTTGACTGAATCTTGAGCAGGTGCTTGGAAATAGCTTGGCTGAACTCTGAACTCATATGTTGTTGGAAGCGGAACTGATGTCGTTGTCTCTTATTGATGCAATGGAGGAACTTCTGAAGCATGCAACCTGAAGCACTGGGCTGCTGCAATGGTGCAGAGGGAGAGGAAAGGAAGCCTGGTCCGTTGCTCCTATTGACGCGCACAGAGAAGAGAGGGAGGGGCAGCAGGTGTAAGGCTTGGGAGAGGTTGGCTGTTCACGCGGAGGGAGATCGAGAGGCAAGGGCGAAGCCTCTTGTTGGCTGGTGGGTGTGGCGCATCAAGGGAGAGGGCGGCTGTTGGCTTCTGTTTTTTTGTTTTTTTTCCTATTTGCTTTGACTTTGCTGGTGGCAAAACAAAGGAGAAAGAGATGAGATTTGATTGGTTATGGGTGGGTTGAAGGTGATTGTGATTGGCGGTGAAATAGGTGGATGGTGGCTCTGTCACGTAGGGGAAGAAAAGGAGGGGACATTGGAAAAGTTGTTGGGATGATAGGCGCTGTGGGGATTTCTTTTTCTTTTCTTTTTTTTGTTGGTGCTGTTGTTGACAGTGGCGTGGGAATTGAAATGGGTTTTTTTTCTAATGGGATTGAGTACTTGTAATTGGATTTGTAATGGGATTTGAAATAGGATAAAGATTTAGGAGAGGATAAAAAGATAACTAAGATTTGGATTCATACTCAAATCTTATTTGAACTGGATTTCACATCCGAATTCACAAAAGGAGATCTTCGTCGAGAAAATCCAAATCTTCATTAAAACAAATCTTTTTTTTCTTTCAATACAATACCATGCCTTAAATAGGCTTACAGACTTTGACTGCTCTCCACATAGTCGATGTGGGATTAAAAAAAAGAGAAATACAAATCTAAAACAAAGAAGAAACATACTCGACTCAAATAAAAAAAAATACAGACTATGATCAACAAACGAATAACTCGTGGCGCATCTGATGTCATCGGATGTCCGCATCAAAACTATAAAATGAATATATGCAAAAAACTCTACATAAACATCAAGCATCAAAAGAAATCAAACTTAATTTCAGTAAAATGTAAACAATTGAAAACACAAGCAACTAAATTACAAGAAACACAAATAAATCACCTGCACCAAATCCGAGCATATCACCTGCACCACAATCGAAGCTCTTAAAGACCAGGCAGGGCTTTGCATGTGGAACTACGCGCTCGGGACCCTGCAACAACACGCAAAGGCCAACGTTGAGAAGGCTGATAGAGTCAACAGAGGCTCATCTCCTCCACTGGATCGAGAGAGATCGAAATCCACTAGATCGAGAGAGATCAACGAGAATTAGAGAGATCGAGTGTATGAGGCGAGACTCGAGAAATCGAGTAAGAATGAGGGGGTGACTAAGAGAATCGAGAGAGAGAGAGAGAGAGAGAGAGAGAGAGAGAGAGAGAGAGAGAGAGAGAGGAGATCAATTGAGAACGATGAGAGGTGTTGGAGTTCGGGCCGAGGAAAGGGGAAAAAAAAGCAGCCATCACGGTGTAAGACTCGAAGACGACGAGATCGATGGCGTAGGGCTCATATCCGGTGAGATCGTTGGAGAAAGACTCGGAGTGAGCGAGACTGACAACAAGGGCGGAGAGAACGAGCCGCCGAGCTGCCGGCTGATACCTTGGGAGGGGAGGGGAGGGGAGGGGGAGAGAGAAAGAGAGATCAGGGCTCAACCGAGGGGGAGAGAGGTTGGGCTGAATGTGGGCCTGTAGGGAGGGGGGAGATTGGGCTTGAGACTGGGCCTAACTGGGCTAAATTGTGTTGGGGAGGCACAAATTTCACTACCCATAATTTTTGAAGGGGGCGGGGGGATTCGGTTCATGTGTGTAAGTCACACACACATATTATAAAGAGTCAATTTCACTTGACACATGGACGAGATGTCGAGTTTCAAGGAGACAAAGCTTAAAGTCTTTGGACCTCTTATAATATTATAAGAGGGCCAATTCCACGAGTCAACGCGAGATTGGCCCTCTTATATTATGCGTGTGTGGCTCACACACATCAACTGAACCCCCGGGGGAGGGGGGCACGTGCCCCCTCCGCCCTTGAGTTCCACCTCTCAGTTGAGAGCCAATCGAGCAACCTCCTATGCATGCATGATCCGCTGCTTAAAGACTACACAATTCCTCTGCTTCCATTAGCAGTTACTAGAGGTATGGTGGCAATGAGGTCCGATAATCAGACCCAAAATCTTGAGTTTGGATCCCTAAAGTCATATTTGATAGCTTGATTGGGTAGGTTATGGATCCTAGATATAGATCCAATTTCTTATTGGATCTCTGGATTCTTAAGGAGCATCTAGTTTCAGATAGCCTCTTTGCTGAAGACATTTTTGGGTAGAATTATAGATTTAAGCCACTAACAAGTTCCTCCTCCTGGTTTTATTGCATGGAAGACGTAAAGAGGTAAAAAACTTAGAACCTCCAGAAACCAACTGTAATGTAACCATACTAAACTATCACTTGGCCTGAAACCTTAGGCTGTCAGGCCTAGTGGATGCACAATTTACAGGGAGTCAACAAGCATATGAGCACAATGCTCAGGAGATCAAATCATTGTGTTTAGCAAATTATATTGGAATTATTTTTCTATAGTAGAAGAACAAACATAAATACGAGACATTCTTGCATACATCACTCATAAGCAGTAGAAAGGAAGACGAATCTTCAACTAAGATATATGCTTGCATTATGGCTCGAACGCTTTAACCAAGCGCAAAAAGTTTAGGTGGCATATTACAAAAGATTGAATAGCTGTCACAGAAGAAAGCAATTGACAGTCATTATTATAGTTGTATCTAATGATAGAAAGTATGCATACAAGACTGATAGGACTATCATAGCAATTGATTATGGATGCCAAAATATATGGCAGGTTATACAAACCAAGAATACATATCATTTGTCATGGCCTGCACATCATGCCTTAGGCCGTAATATTGACATGATTTCTTTGCTTGCAAGACAAAATTTGACTTTTAAGAATTTCTTTATACGTTGTTCACTTCTTATATACATACTCGAAACTAGTTTTCATGAACTCTAAGCCAAGAATGTAATCCACTAGAAATTCGACAATGTAAATGCATGGAAAATTATTTGACAAGAACATACCACTTACAGCTCTCACTGTTTCATGAGAAGCTTACTCCTGTCGCATATGATTGGAGAAGAACAAATGACACTTCTTGATACTGAAGTATCTGCTGCAACTGATGAGGTCCAGCAATACCTACAAAGCATCAGATTCTGCAACATTTTGTTTAATGGGCTGGCTACACATTACGAGATTTTGCAGGCACAGTCATCACTTCCATTTCTTCCATAAGTTGATCTTTGAGAAGATTTATCAGAGGTCGTCATCCTGAAGCAGCATGCAACACAAGGAAAGGATCATCCAGAGCAAGAACTGCAAGTAAACTACCCAACTGAGATTATGTTTGTGGACAATGGTGAGATGGCAGGAAGTTCCAACGGTGACTCAATAGCACTGTTTTCAGCCATTGCTTTTCTACTAGATAAACCATCATCTTAGATACAAGAAAGGCATTTAGAGCGTAAATGACCATACTTTCTTTTTGAAAGCAAACACAGAAACAGACACTTCCAAGTAGAATTCAGAACACTACTACAGAGTGCTTGACAGAACAGAAGCAGCAAGTTCCAATGAAGCATGAGGCAAGGCTGGATCAGCATTTTGTATCACTTGGACAAATCGTAAACATTCTCTAGCAATTGCATTTGGCCAAGTTAAAGCAATGCTAATAATAGCTTAAAATGTGCACATCTTGATCCAAGAACTTGATAAAGAGAACTCATTGCTTGCTTTGAGACTGGATCCTTTTGCAACTGTTCTTCAAAAATTGTATGGGATAAGAATCCTGCAGCCAACTGCAGCACTGCCTGAATTGGTGAGTCCAGTCAAGCAATAGTAAGTTCACTGCCTTAGCCGCCAGGCAGAGATAAAATTTGATCCTTGGAGATTTTTGAAACCATTAGCAAGAACCTGCAACGTGCCCTGCAGTACATCAGGATCAATTTCTAATCAAGATAGCATCAAGACAAGAGGCACCATAACTTCAATTGCAGAGTGGCCTTTGCAATGATAGCATTGTTGGTCAATATACATGATAGCATTGTTGGTCAATATACAGATACATTTCAGAAAATGCAATCAAAGACAATCAGGAGCTTTGTGATGGATGTTGTGTATACTTTTAACCACTGGTCTGAGCAAACGAACAAGCATATGCGCCTGGCTTTTCTAAAAGTTTGCATCAACACTAATGTCATCAAACTCCGAACAATCTCAAGTGCAATTTAATCTGGGTACAGAGAAAACTCGTCAAACAATTCCAGAAGCTCAAATATATCACATTCAGGACGGGCAAGCAAAGATATAAGCCAAACAGCAGTTCCAAAGTAACAGCAAACAGAGTCCACCGACGACCATTTCAATTGAGAAGCATGTGCTTTGCAAGGAAAATCTCTGTTTGCTGACTCCACTTATATTAATGACGTGTCAAAAGACTTGAAACTAGAATGCAGTACATTGTTCCATTAGAGCATACGCTAAAACTGTCTTGAAAAACCATCACCAGCAGCAAGGCACAAACTCATGTACTATTATCATTCTAGAATCACTATGTAGATGTTAAGTCCAATAAAGCCCCAAAGTAACCATTAGAAGTAGAGAGCTCATGGTACATCTTAGAATTCATATGAAACCTCATACAGGAGATGAACATAATGATCGGCAGCTCGTACTATCAGGGAATAAGTTGTAACTTGAGGAAGTATTAAATATATGAGCAGAGAGATCTCGTCTTCTAGATCTTCCCTTCCTAGTTCTTCTCCATTATGCATTTGACAAGGTCTAAGATTCGGAAATAATCATAAAACAAAGAAGAGTGTTTACCCTCCAATCCATCTCGACTGTGCCGATTGCTGCCAGCTAGGTTGTTGCAAGGGCTCCCACCGATCACTAAGTCAAAACCACCATATATGTGGATCAAATGCTCAAGACGATCACCATTCAATTGCTGGATATCAGAAATGTCGATCAAGGTCCCTGTCTGATTTGTTTGTTCCCACCAACTTCTTACTACATTTCTGTTGATCTCAGATAACTCAACTGAAACAACAGCCTTCAGACGAATCCCAAGACGATGAAGAGCCACCTCGGCTCCACCGATGCCCGAGAATAGTGATAAAACAGTGATTCCATTTGGAAACATGTCTTTCAACACGGAAAGGTGGAAAGCTATAGTATCAACTTGAAAAGAGTTACCTAAGGACTTGTATCTTTCAGTTCGGCTTATGCCTCTCGTGTGGTTCCTTGGAAAACCGAGAAGCATCTCAATCTCGTCTGGCTCTAAGGGGGCAACCTTGTGAAGTCCAACCCATACCAGATTCCATTTGCGGCACTCTTCAATGATATACTTTTGGATCCTCTCAGGTGGCAGATCACCAGAATGGGCTAAAGCCAAACGGATCCTCTCAGTAAGCTTTGCACTCCCAGTGCATGTTTGGAGGCAGTTTAGATGAGTACGGTTGTCCCATGGAGGCCACCACTTCTTTGTTGCAGGGAAAGCTTCGTGAATTGTTTTCGGCGGAATCGGGAGGAGGGGGAAACGGTTGTTTATAGGAAGGTTGTGGACATACCCTCTTTTTCTGGCAGCAGCACAAAAGAATTTAGAATCAACAAACTCTGGCTCAATGTCATACAAGAACCGGGAGATGGTGTCCCAGACTCCTTTAGGAGCTAGGGCAACATTCTCATAGTAGAAGAATGGAGGACCAATAGCCGCCTCTGGGAGCTTGCGGTGAGTGATGCGGGGTTGTTGGAATGGAATGCCGAATCCAATCATTGGCTTTGGGAGGGCCAAAAGAGTTATACCATCATCGTTGTTAGACCTCATCTTTCTCCAGACTTCCGTCTCCCTCTCGTAGATCCGGATTCTCTTGTTCTTTTTTGAAAATTCAGAGCTTCTCATCTTCTTCCTTTTATAGAAGTTGTAACCACCATCCTGCAAGGGCAGAAAGTTTTATCGAATACATGCCAAGTTGACGTTAATTAATTTCTTTTTTTTTTATAGATAATGCAGTTAATCAACGTTCAGGATTGTCCTTGGTTTAGAAGGAAAAGCGCTCCCCTTGCTCGTAAATGTATAAAAAAAACAAAAAAAAAACAGAGAATATCATCAAAGCTATACTTTTCTTTCAACGTGCTGAATTTGTTTTGCCAGTATGAAAATTGTAATGAACATACCATATTTCATTATTGTTCTCTCTTCCTAAGTTCCATTTTCATCACTTTCTACGCAGCTAAAGAGGCACAATTTTTTCTTAAGAGTATGTCATAAGGAAAGAAGTTAAGCCATCAGTAAGAAAAATATAGCAAATTTTTTTTTACTGTACCTTTCTCTTTTCATCTTATTTCAATAAGCAAACAAAGGAAAACCATCCTTATACGCTAAAAGGGAAACAAAAACCACCAGAGGATCTTAAGGTGTACCTCCTCATCGTCAGAACTTGAGAATACAGAAGACTCCCAAAGCTGGTCATCAGAATCTTCTTGCATTTGAGCAGCCCGTATAGAATCCGTGAGCTCTAAAATTGAGGCATTAGGACCTGTATGCAATTAGACAGAGCAAATAAAATGAATAAGAAATTTTCGAATTAACAGTAACTTATATAAGGTTCCACACTAGAATGCAGGTACAGAAAGGGTGAAGGCACATTCAGACAAGTTTGTTCCAAAATCTCATTGTGCCTACATGTGGTTCAGATTATAAGCTTGTCCAATCCATATGAGAAAGATCCATTTCCAAAAGGATGCAAGAAATAGCATACATTATATACTGCATATAGTACTAGAACATGGGATGTGGTTTTATATGGATCTTTGACTTAAATCTCATGCCTCAACAATGAATGCAACTCAGTAATTCTGTATAGCAAATATAATCATCCCCCCCCCCCCCCCCCCAAAAAAAAAAAAAAAAAAAAAAAAAAAAAATAACAAACAAAAACAAAAACAAAAACAAATAAAAAAAAAAAACCCGATTCGACGTTCTTGCCCACCTTAAGATTCTCAGACAAAACAACCCATTAGGGATAAATGCCCAATTGAATAATACTGCTACAGGCTTAAGTTAGCACTTAAAAACCTGCTTCCATTGACTGTATTTTTCTACTAGAGACAAATTATATTCCTATAAATGATTTGTCATCACAATCCAAGCTTTCTCCAGTCAAATTTGGGGTACATGTGTTTTTTTGTTGCTGCCTGTGGTGGTTGGAGCTGGTTCCATGAAAGATTATATTCAAATTTCAAATAAATCATGTTCGCTAGAAAATTCATGCCTAAAAATGCTCAATCATTGACCCAATTATTTTGTTAATTATTCTGTTGTAGAAAGCTTAATCTAGCACTAAATTGATGTTCAGTCAAAAAATCGAAAACCAGATTTGAAAATGACAAAATCAAAAAACTGAGTTCAATAGAAATTATTCCTTTTTTCATTCCAATTTTATTGCATATCAATGTACAAGCAGTAATCATACACTAAAAAGTTTTGAATGGTGGTTCATCAAACTAGTAGAATGTTTTTACAAAGTATGCATGGCAGGAGTATACAACATTCAATAAAGAATGATGCACTGCATAGTCCTTGAAAGGTTGCTTTAGCCATTCCTGAATCCTATATGACAAGCTTGGCCCCAGCCATGAGATGTGCCAAACTCAGACATATCTTGCACCAAAAATGTCTCAAACATTCTGGTGGCTCAATTAAAAATATCCCAGGACACAAGATAATGGTAATTATTTCATCATCTACTCCTTAGAGAGATTCTAGCTGCTGCAGTCATCTAATAGAAGAAAAACATACCACATCTATCAATGGCTGAAGATGCCTCCTCAACAAGGAAACCCATGTCCACCAAAGTTGATACTATATTGTCCTTTTCAGACAAATCATCATTAAAATCCTGTAAAGAAAATTTAGAAAATTCTTATAAGTGGTTATATTTCATTTTTCATGGATAGATGTAGCATTCAATTGAAACGGGCAAAATACATAAAAATGAAAGCACAATACAAATTGAATCCAGTACGAGATATATATTGCGGACCATGAACCACCAAGCGGGGTTTAAGGTATATTTTTAAACAAACCTGGTTCCTTACTAGAGAACTAGAAAGACGGGCTCCAGTCTCCAAATAGGGATAGGTAAAAAGGAAAGTCTATCTTAACAAAACATTAGTAAAACAGTATTCTCCTGCTAAAGATGTCATATACATGCATGAATTTTCACATTCACTGAACCAGTGGCAACCTAATCCTAGACAATGAGAAATGAGAATGCATTAACACCGCCCATTAGCAGGCTGATAGTGCTCGAGTACTAGAAATTACCAACAAGGTCTGTTGTGGCTACAACCACAAGCAAATAAGGATAATTATCCCAACCATCATAACAAAATATATCTTCAATCATGATCACAGTGCAAAAATTATATTGTTGGTGTTTTATGGGTGATGGATATTGTTGTATAAATAGCTAGCAAGATGATATGATTTTTCATCATATATAATCAATGAGTAGTGTAGTTAAGAACAACGCTTCCGGTTACAAATATCAGCTCTAGATAGAGGCTAGCTCTGAAAATTACCTCAAATCCAAAGTCCTGCATGTCTGATAAATCATCTTCAAGTACATTTTTGCCACCTCCAGAAGAACAATCTCCAGGGGATTCTTCATTTTCCTGAGATTTTCCAATAGCCTGCAAATATGACAGAACACTAAGTTTATGTAAATACAAACATATATATCAGAAAATTAAGATATATACATACATAAATGCACACATATGTATGTTTATACAGGTGTACAGCGCTTGACTATATACTTCCCATTCACTCCAAAAAGTGCAAGTCCGGGTTTTCACGACAAACACACCAATGGCCCACAGTCCATTGTTACCCAGTCAGATTCTCCATTTGAAATATTTGACTGGCCATTTTCCACAAGACAAATTGGGATGAGAAATGTGTCAAATCATGTGTGTGCTTGCGCGGGCAGTTCTCTAAGCCTTAAATGGCATGATAAAATAAAGTTTTCCATGCATCTAACGATCTAAATTGATGAACATATGGAAAGCTAATGATGGCCCAACAAAAGCTAAGGCTGAATGATTTTGAATAGTAAAAACCGCCAAAAGTATCAAGTTGTCACAGACCTTAGAATTGACTAGCTCAAAACAAAAATATACGTCTCCAGTGATAAAAGCTCACAAAATACTCTAGTCGTGCAGGTAAGTGCATATATCTGCAGTCCTACACAGAGCACTTGTGTACAGAGAACCAGAAAGGAGATTTAGGATTAGAATTCACTGTCCAAATATGTGCTGCAAATCACACAGAACATGGACACTTCTCCATTTGGCAACATAAACGCTTTAGACAGATCATTCTAATTAAAAGACGCCAGAATCTATCCTCAGATAACATTACACTAGAAATAGGGATGAGCCCCTAGCTTATCCCACACTTAATGATTTGGGAACTGCATAATTACATGGTTACCTTCCTTCGGAACTTTTGATATGCAACTTGTTACAGATCTTTAGTATTCACCATCTTTCTGTTACAGATCTAAAGTCTATGATAGAATATCATCTAAGCTCCATTGCAGGTCAATTACCAAGTTCTCCATTTTCCAGTCTGTGGGAGTTCGAAGTGTGATCTCCTGCTTACACATCTATGTCACGACATACTTCAATGACAGTAGAAGATCTGCACTATAACACGCCTGATCTCGCCATGGAAGTTTCAACTTAGGCATATCTTAGTGAATAGTTCATTTTTTATTTCAGAAAGAATTTAGTAGGTAGAAAGGTATACATAAATTTCCAAAGAAAAATAGCAATCTCACCCTTAGGTGATTTTAAGATACCCAAATATGTGATGGCCATACAGATTGCTCTAAACTCATGAATCCCATGCATTTTTAGTAAATCAGAAGCATATATTGCCTACTTATTTAATAACGAATACAATTCTTATTTAATAACGAAGACAAGTATGTCCAAAATTACATGAATTAGTGACACAACTCAGGCCATGAATTTGCTAAATATAAGATTGCAAGATAGCAGTATCTTTCTTAGTTTGATTTGTGGCTAGTTCGCAATTGAGAAATGCAGTGCCAGAGCATATGCCCATGGATCACATCAGACCCTCAATTCACAAAAAATTGGCATTGAAAATTGATAAACACGCAAAGAATGATGATAAAGAGCATGTATGCATTGAACAGACATAAAATGGTAAAAAGAATACTTGTACATGTTTAAAATTTGATATAACTATAGCCTTATTGTTTCACAGTAATCAACATTTTAACTTAATTAACCTCACATAATTAAAATCTCCTTTAGCATTGCTAAATGGAGAAAAAGGATTCATCTCGCCCAACCAAAAAAGTTTGGGAAAAAGGCTCTGTTGTTGCTATCATCATCTAATCGAAATTCTTCATATTCCATAGTTCTAGCTTCCCGGAATCACCATATCCAACTCTCCACCCACATGAATTGATGGACAAGAGATAATTAGATTGCACGCTAAATACTTCTCCATATTTGAATTAAAAAAAAGTGATACATCACTAAGAAAATTGACAGTGTCCACTAAAGAGATCTCCCAGGCATAGATTACTAGAGGCAACACTTACACCATAAGTAAGCAATGTCTCAAGTATGCCTTCCGTATCTCCTTCTCCTGCAAACAACAAAACAATTTATGTATCATATCCATAGATGTTGTTGAGTGTCTTATTAGCACAGAGTAAAGAACACAGACCATTTTCCTTGATTGCTTTTGCTACCAATTCTTCAGAAAAACCCATTGCTACAAAATGAGATGTCCAGTTCGTATAAGAAGGGCCTGCCTCAGAAGCCTAGAAAGAAGCCCAAAGCAATTGACCAAGAAAATTAAGAAGAAACCCAAATTACATAAAAACTCAAAAGCAATTTTTCAAGAAAATTGGGAATGAGTACACATCACATTCTTTCTTTTTCACTTTCTTTCTTTCTTTCTTTCTTTCTTTCTTTCCTTTTTGAAAGGGAGAAATGAATATAATCCACATGCTTCATTGAAGCAAAAATGAAAATTATTGCTTAAATATTTAAAGAAAATAAGAAATAACCAGTGTTACATCCTCCCATTATATATTGCACCTCAGATAAACTCGGCCTAGAATATACGTCATATGTCCCAAAGTGTAAAACTTACCATCCGATACTTAAATGATAGAAGTGGCTTGCATTATTCAAAACCAATTGTACACATTATATAAACTGAGTTTAGAAGTTACAAAGAACAGTCAGAAGCAAGTATAACATTGCTAGAATGTAAACTAACATTGCTTCTTGAAACAACACCCAAAAATGTGTGTATGATGTGACATGTGTTCGTGTGACCAGAAAATCAGTGATAAATTTGAACTCGCTATGCTTCACTAAAATTACAATAGTGGTAAGAAATTAATTTAAAACCTAACGCTAGTTGATGAGTTCAATCATACATGTAGTTTAGACAATTCTAGTCTTAATAAAATCAAGACAATACCCCTTTACAAATGAATTGTTCTACTCGCAATATCGATGATAATGGAACACAAGCAACATAATCACACACTCACACTGATAGGGGGCAGCCGGATATTGATGAAATATCAGAGAAAATTGTACGATGTAACCCAATTGATTGGGGAAAAGCAGTGCACAAAAAATAGAGATATGAAATGATAGATTAAGATAGTGCTCTAGCTTCCCAATACTACCACTATAACAAAGTGGCTAAGCGGTCGTGATCCACAAGGAGGGATGCAATAAAAGCGTTTTGGTATTGTTTTTAATTACAAAATCGGTTACAAAGTTCTTTGTTTTGAAAACAGAAAAAAAGAAAAACTAAGTTAGAAGAGAAGGAAGAAAAGAAGAAATAAAAAGGAAAACATTTCTATAGTAGGTTTTATAGAAAATAAATTAAAGAAAAGAAAATTCATCGCTTAACATCTACTAAATATTCCTAATAGTAAACTTACCTCTTTGGATGATTGTCGTATCTTGGATCGTTGATGACGGTTTACGTTGAATTGAAGGCAATCATCGCATAGCCCATAAGATGAGGTTCAAGTCCCGTCCACATTACATCATCAAAACTAAGTAAACATGAAATGCTACAGATTTAAGAATAAGAATCCATCATCTGAGCTACCGGTGACACTCGCAATGATATGACTATTATGATGCTATTAGATTCACTTGGATCGCAATATAAACAAGAAGAAAACTACAAAGTTAATAGAGTTTAGCCATGAAAAAAAAACATAAAACAAAGTGAAATCAATTAAAAGAGAAACAATAAAATAAAGGAGAAAAATTACATGGGTGTCACTCTCAATACAACTCTCTTTTTCTCATGATCTCTCTATAATCTAAGCTATGCATGTAAATAGAAAATTGCATAAAAGAAAAAAGAAAAAGAAAAGAAAATCTACACTATGCTAGAAATAAAACCCTAGCCTAAGTTCTCTGCTAGTGTACGCCCTGCATTTGGTGGTATTTATAGGAGAAATGGAGTGGGGAGAGTACACGTGAGGATGGGATCAAATTGATGGCCCAAATGGCCAGTTGTGCGACAAGGATCTAGCTGCTGGGCGGGATCTTTGAGCGCGTGGGATTTCTCGCTATGTTGCCCAATGTTACTCAATTGGGTTTTCTGTTTGGCGTTGGGATCTTAAGTATATCTGTCTCAATCCTCAATTGTGAATTAAATCCATTTAAATCCGAATTAAATGGGCTTTTCGGACCCAGTTCTTCTCCTTCTCCATTAAATAAAAGCCTGCACACCATTAAATAAAAATAATATTAAATAGCAGAATTTATTACAAAATAAATGTGAAAATATAAAAAATGCAAAATATGTGTACAATCATACTCCCACACCTATCTTTTGCTCGTCCTCGAGCAAAACAGGAAAACTAATGCTAAGAGTAAGTCGCTTTCGCAGATCACGCAACTGCACTGAGCATGTGCAACAAGCCTTTAACCTCTAGCTACCCCTAGAAGAGAAGTATAGTCTCCGAGGGTTTTCAGTCAATTAGTCTCACAAAATTCATAAACTAAAGAAAAACAAAGAGTCAGTATTTTCGAAAACACATTTTGAAAAAGAGTTTTTTTGAAGAATTCTTGCAAAAATCAAGTAATTTATAAGTCATAAGATAACCAAAATATTCATTCTTAAATTTAGTCTCTATGCAAGAACTTGTTATCAATTAAAGTAAGAATTCAAACTGTATTTCTCATCTAGTCATTTATTTTACCCTAAATCATATGCACCTTTGAAACCGCGAATATTTGACTCAGGATTCTTCAGCTATAACTATTATGACTCATTTTACTTATCATAACGATATTATCTTCTAGTTCTATTAGGCTTTCTTATTCACTCTTGTAACGAATCTTTAGTCGATGACTCCCAAACCGGATGGTCTTAGGGCACCGGGTGAGAAAACACCCCTCGGACTTGAGGACTCAAGCAAATAAGGCTGTAAAACTAAGGGATTAAATTGGTGATATTAACTGCTTTTAGGCGTGAATACTTATGCCTTATGAGGCACAAATATCCAGCTTAATCAATGGATATATATGAGACAGACTTGGGTCATTCCGGAAGGATTCGAGGCCGAATCCTTCCCACTCAAATACAACCATATGTCAACTGAATAAAAGATCCACTTCGTTGAAGTTGACCTATATTATTTCAAATATCTATAAGCAAAAAATCAAGTATTTTAAATACTTATTGCCCATGCATCAAGTAATGACCGACCTAAATAGTAAGTTGGTTAGTTTAACGGTATAGAATATTTGAAATCTACCAAAATTGGTATGTAAGGGTTTTTAAGTGTTTAGATCATGATGAAATGGTCGGATCGAGAATTTATATGTTTAAATATGTAGATCTGAGCAATGTGCTATTTTCAGCCGTCTATTTTGCACCACTTGATGGATGGATAAAAAGTATTAAAATACATGATTTTTGATTTATAGATACTTCAAATAATGTAGATCAACTTCAACGGAGTAGATCATATTTTTGGATGTCATAGGTTTGCATTTGAGTGGGAAGAATTCGGGCCCGAATCCTTCCCGAAGGATCCTAGTCTATCTCGATATAATATAATATATTTTTATATTTTTTATAAGACACAAGAGTCTTTATTTTGAATCCAAAGTGTGTAAGTGTATAAAAGTGCATACTTCATTAAGGTAAAAATCAAGACCAAATTACTTTTTCAATTTTCTTCCTAAACCTAGAAATCAAACAAATAATCTTATTTCGATCAAGTATTAAGAAATCCTAATTATGATTCCCCTATTCCTTAAGATTAACTTAATTTCTTATAAAAATAGGTCAAAATATTGTTTCTCACTTCAAAAAATTTTTTAAAAGAAAAGAGATTTTTTTATATTTATACAAAAAGAAAAACTTATGTTAGTAAGACTCTCCCCTACACCTATCTCATGCATTGTCCTCAATGTATGAATGAAATGCATATATGCATGAAAAAACGAGAGGGAAAAAAATGTTACCTCAAGGTGTTGGTTCCGGTAATGGTCTGATTGGTGCAAACGTTGCTGCCCAATGTAATGAATGTTGTATTCGACGGAACCCACGTTTGACCTCTAACCCGTTGAAATTTTTACAACCCCTAAATTGAATAGGATCATGCAAGATCCTATCGTGATACTCATCCCGGTTAAATGATCATTCTTGAAAAATCATCTCGGAGTTATATTGTTCTACATCTTGATCAAACAATGGAATGTGACTCGGTGAAATGGTTGATTTGGGCTCAAAAGTGAAAGGTTCTGGAACTAATACTGACTCAGGGAGTTGATTTAAATCAAGTTTAGATTCTAGAGTCAGATTTAGTTCAAGAGTTGGATTCAAATCAAAGAACTGAGTTTCACATTCATTTTCCATCAATGGAATGTGACTTTCCAAAATTGGTGGTTCATGTTCAAGATTTATAGGTACGGGAAGCAATGTTGGCTCGAGAATGTGGTCCAAATCTGGTAAAGATACATGAGTCAACACTGAATCAAAAATCAGAACAGAATCACAAAATTGGGGATCGGGGTCACATTCATGTTCAAGTTCAATCTTATTGAAGTGATAACTTGCCAATTTGTCAAACGTTGAGTATTAGTCAAGTTCAAGATTGTGTGATGAAATTGAATCTTGGTTTCCAAAACAACATGACTCTTAGGCCAGATCAATAGGGTTAAAGATATCAGGATTGGCCAAATATTGATAAGAGAGAGTTTTATCATTCCTATAAATGTTGATCAATTGACTCATTTGTACTTCTAACCTATTGATGTCCTGATTGAAAGTATTTTGGACTTGAATCAAGGTTTTCATACTCTTTTCCAAGTCATTGTTGTGGTGGGGCTTGAAAAGGAGAGTATGGATCGTGGTTTTGAAAAATTTGAGGGAATTATGAGTCCATGTTTTGAATTTGTCGCTCGGACTCATGTAAGGCTTCTATACTCTTTTCTCGGATATTTTTTCTATGAGTTAATCTTGATAGGAGTATGTGAAGCTGAATGTTGAAAATGTGGTTGACATATGACTCGGAGGAGGTATATCCTCACTGATTCGATGAAGAGTGCGAGATGATTTTGTCAATTCTGATCATAATTCTGAGGATGGAGATTATATTGAGTCAGATAAAATCAATCCGGCATATTTGGTTGGTTCCCGTTATTCAATGCCGGGTTGGAAAATATCTGAGTCAAAAGAGATCAATTGAAAAATGAATTCATATTGAAATTGAAAAAATTAGAGTTATAATCATTTCACATGAAATAAGAAAAATAAAAAATAAACAAAGAAACAAAAAAAAGAAAAATAAAGTCTATATTAGGGTAGACCTTAGATCTAGAGACTCCTAATTAGTTGACTATCCAGGAGAGATATATTGTAGTAGTCTGACCACAGATTAATCAGTCAGGTATAGGCAAAACTCAGTGGGAGATATCCGTGTAGAGCAACGAGCCTTAATTACCCAAATCAATTATTTTCGAGGATCTTGCCTCTTAATCCCTACCTTAGACACAGATATGACCAAAGTCAAACTCTAACAACTTCCTCTCGAGGTCAATCTCCTACTGAGTCCGAGATGTCCCTAGGGCCAACATCTACTCAATTTTAAGTTAGGATTAGGTTAGTGACTAAGAAGATAATTTTTGGGCTAAAGAAGGGTAATGAGTCCCCCACCTTATTTTTTTATCGGTTAAGCCCTTAATTCTTTTTAGTGCGACATGTGCATGTACATCGCACAAAATACACTCAAGCAATAAATATCACTCAAACGTGTTTCCTATGCTACATGAGATGCAGACATATCTTCACTTCAGCACTCTTCAACAGTAATATAAAGGAAACGAAATTAGACAAATGCCCTAGAATGCAAAGTCTAATCATTTTTTAACATTTACAAATAATCGGTTACTGTTGAGTTAAAAACAGTGTGCAAAATAAGTCAAACGGAAAAATTAATAGCTACAAAAGATAGATCTTTGTAATGCTACAACCTGCAAGAAACAGGGATGAGTAGTTCTACACCTTTGCCGGCAATATGGAGAGCTCTGGTGCTCTGTTTTCTAGAGCAGAGTCATAGGTAGCCATATATGTTACAGACACAGTAATATGGAGGGCTCTGGTGCTCTGCTTTCTAGAGCAGAGTCATAGGTAGCCATATATGTTCTGCAGCGATTATTTTCCTAAAATCAGCCCCTGCACACAAAAACAGAGAAGAAAATGTTAACCATTTAGTAAATAAAAGAAATACCGTTCCCTCTCCGATAACGGCGCCAAAATTTGGTTAGGAAAAAGCAATGCACAGAAAATAGAGTTATGAACTCATAGATTATGATAGTGCTCTAGTTTCCTCAATACTACCGCTATAGAAAAGTGGCTACTCTGGAGACATCAGAGATTCGAGAGCAAGGCAAAAAGTGGACCATTTCAGAAAAATGGTCCACAATGACTAGTACTGAATCATGTTCCTTAAGAGTTTTCGGGAGACCTAACATGAAATCCATACTAACATCCAGCCATTGGCAGTTTGGGACCAGTAGTGAAGTGTATAGACTAGTGTTCTGTTTTTGTTGTGTGGCAAGTGTGAGACCTTCCAACAAGCTTGGCAATATCTCGCTTCAAACTCGGCTAGATGAACAGATATTCAACGGCTTCTATGGTCTTCTCATTCCCGAAATGCCCAGCTAGATCATCAACGTACAATTTTCAGACAAGAAATTCTTTAAGGAAGGTTCTTGGAATGCTTTTCGGGCTTGAAATAGGTACCCTTCGTGTAAAGTATACCCATCTAATTCTCGAGTCGGCCTACTCTTTAATGTAGCATATATGTCACAAAAATCGAGACACGACTCGTACTCTGTCTTCAACTTCTCAAAGTCATTTACCATCATGGACATTTTGGTCAGGATAAACATACAGTGGCTAAGGGCGTCAGCGGCCTTGTTTCTACTCTCGCTTTGTGACATTGGGTGAATGTGTAATTTTAGAGGAATTCAATCCACCGCCCATGTCCTGCGTTCAGTTTCTTTGGGAGTAAATATATTTCAGGGTCTCACGATTGGAGTAAAAAATGAACTCCTGCGGCAATAGATAATGTCACTAATAGCGAAATGTTTGAATCACTGCATAAAACTCCTTGTCAGATGTGGAGTGCCGTAGTCTGGTATATTCAGTTTCTCACTAAAGTAACCAACTAGATAGCCTTCTTGAGCAAGGATTCCGCCTATACCAATTCCTGATGTGTCACACGTCACTTCAAAGACTTTGAAAAAATCGGATAGACGCATGACATGAGCACTAACCATTCTCTTCTTGATCTCAATAAATGCTTTCAAGGAAGCGCTAGATCAAGTAAATTCACCATTCTTCAGACAGTCGGTAATTGAGACCATGATAGTGCTAAAACCTTTGATAAACGACGATAAAAAGTCGCGAGCCCATGAAAACTTCTCACATCATAGATATTCTCAGGCTCGGGCCATTCCTCGATGGCTCTGACTTTTTCTGAATCCGCAGAAACTTCTTCAGTAGATACTACAAATTCTAAGAATTGAACTTGTGTAGAGAGAAAGGTGCAATTCTTGGGATTGCCATACAACTCTTCCTTTCTCAATACAGTGCAGACTTGACACAAGTGGTCTAAATGTTGCTCATGAGATTTACTATAGATAAGGATGTCGTCAAAGTAAACTATGAAGAATTTGTCCATAATAGGATAGTAATATTTGCGTCATCACTCGCATGAAAGTACTCAGAGCATTGGTTAGTCCAAAAGGCATGACGATCCACTCATATATCACGTCCTTCGTTTTGAAGGCGATCTTTCACTTATCTTCAGTGAATCAGCACAGATACGAATTTAATGATAACTACTTTTCAAATCAATTTTTGAGAAAATAGTGGCAGCAGACATCATATCCAGCATATCGTCCAGTCTCAGAATGAGAAAACGGTACTTCACCGTTATTTTGTTGATAGCACGTCCATCCACACACATATGCCAAGATCCATCTATTTTCAATGTCAGCAAAGCGGGAACCGCGCAAGGACTCATACTTTCTTGAACAAAGCTCTTTCTCAACAAATCATTAACCTGCCTCTTGAGTTCAACATGCTTGATAGGGTTCATCCTATAGTGTAGCAAGTTGAGAAGACTCATTCTTATAACTAAATCAATGACATATTGAATATCACGCATCAGTGGTAGCTTATCCGAAAGATCGTCAGGGAAGACGTCAACAAACTCCATAATCACAGGGGTGACTTCGGGAGGAATCAGATTACTAGGCTTCTTGTTAACTTCCTTGGTCGTGAGCATCACAAAGGGAGCTCATTTCTCCACATCTTGACTGAAAAGCCTTTGCACTAATCAAGCTGACACTGCTGGTTTTCTTCACTACGACAGGCTTTTGTTTTGCTTGTTCAGTTTTAGGCGGGCAGGGGAATAACTTGATATTTTTCCTTCATGCTCAAATGGCGAATGCTTGATTGACCAAAGATAGTAACGTCTTTGTCGTACAACCATGCTCGCCCAAGGAGGACATGACCTACATCTATAGTCATGATATCGCACCAGATCTTGTCCTCGTAGAGACCGAAATCTATCAGGACAAGGCACCTTTACTTGACTTCTAGTGCAGATGAGTTAATCCATGTCACTCTATAGGGATGCAGATGGGGTATAACATCCCGGTCAGACTTTGCAATTATCGTAAATGACATGACCATAATGCAGCTTCACTGTACACGATTACTTTGCAGCTTCTACCACCAATCCTCGGGAACATATGGAACATGGTAGTTCATCTTCAGTCGTCCTTTTCTTTTGGCTGGGACAAAGCACATCTAACGACGGATAAACGGATCGACGACGTTGACCTAATGCAGTTGAGACCAACATCATCACATGTGATTTTTTCATCAACGCCAGAGTCTACTTTTCTAGGTTGTACTGTGAATTCGTCTGACTCCGACTCTACTACAGGCAATCCATTGTTTAAGGCAGTTGGTGAGTTGACGCCTGAGCTGGGAATCGGTTTGGGTATTTGATGAGGACATCACGCAAGTTGCCAGTTATCTTTTCATGCCTTAGCTTATTTTGAAATATTGTGTTTTGTCTATTTTGCTTTTAGTACCACATTGGTTATATCCGAGAGGTTCACTTTGTAAGACCTTATATAAAGAGGCTCAACTCAATCAATAAGTAGACAATGAATAATTAAAACTTTTTTCAGTTCAATTTTCTTGAGAGTGCTCTTAATTTTTTTGTGAAGCCCGTGGTGCAAGGGGTGTGAAGCCCGCGTAAGAGGTGCGAAGCCCAAAGTTATCTGGTTCTTTCTCCAACCATAAACTCTCTTTTCATTTTATTTCTTGTAAAACCCTAATTTTTTCTTTTTATTTGTATTCGAAGGTGATTGTGATCCTGTATTACATCGATTTGGTATCAGAGCTTTGTTCCTAATTCCCTTCGAATTTCTTCTCTTCTCCAAATCCTAGATCTAGATCTACTTTGCAAAAAAAATCATTACTGTTAGATCTAATCTAAATCTAGATTTAGATCTACTTCGCAAAAAAAAAATACAGAAAAAACAGAAAAAAAAGGATTACTGTTCACAGTGAACAGTAATCGGCCAATTACTGTTCACAATGAACAATCGCCCTGATTACTGTTCATATGAACAGTAACCTCCCGGTTACCGTTCATATCCCCCCAAAGCCCCAACATTCGTCCATTCTGAGCTTGTTTCAAGCCCGATTCGAACCGTTTTTTAATCAACGGATTCGTGGAGAGCAACATTACACAACTACAACCTCCATATTCTAGTTCAAGGTTCGGACGTCTGCCAGATTCAGCTCAGCAGATCAGCGCATCACAGTCCAGAGCTTGTTTCTGCCCCAATTAGCGCTCGATTTGCGCCATTCACGAGGTAGCCAACTTCCACTTCTTATCACCGCTGTCCAGGAGTCTTGTTGGTAATTTCAGCTCTTCAGTCTGAGTATTTCTCCAAGGAATCTTAGAAGATTTTTGTGTTTGGGCGTGAACGACTCACCCCTCAGGTGATATTCTAATTTGACCTGAATCGTTAACTGTTAGATTACTTGCAACTACTATTTTGTTAGTTGAAATGCTATTTGCTTCGATCTAGTGGTTGCTAGTAGTTGCATCAGCATTTATCGCTTTTCATTATTTTAAGAATGCATTTTTCTTTGCATTTAGAACTTAAACTTTAAAGTATTTTGTTCGTTTAGTGCATACATTTAGTTTACTTGACTCTACGGTTCTCCACTGCATCTGCTTGTTTGCTTGAGCCATCATGACTAGTCAGCATTATAAGGACCCCCACTTAGACCAACCACACAACCTCCATCAGGGTCATATGTTCGTTCATGATTACATTGTCATACTTAAGAACTTAACCTATCGTAGTGAAGTGAGAGAGCACCCTTCTGAGACTGTAACTAGGTTTGTTTGGGGTTTACGACCTAAAATAAAACGTGCTATGATTACTAGCCCTATGATTTAGACACTGTTGAAGAGGCCTTTGATATTGCATTAAGGTTGGCTTGACTTTCAAAACTCTAGTCAATACTAAGGCCAGTTGTTCTAAATGTGAGGGATATGGACATTATGATTATCAGTGTCCTTTGGAAAGTCAACATATTAGAATTGTGTCTAGTGATCTCAAGATTATTGAGGTAATCCACGTTCCTTCCAAGACTGTTAGTATAATTGAAGACACAGCAGTTGGTGCCGACACACTGGTTATTGATGAAATTCACATGTCTGATAGTGTCAGTGATAACGTGAATGAGATAATTGAGCCTACTACATTACATTTGCCTGTTGCATATATTGATGATATCACTAGGCCAATAGCAATCTGCAATGATACCCACAAATTTGCTGCGTACCCATATAGCACTTTGCAGGAATTTGCGGTTGATAATAAGGTGATTGTTATGAGTTGCTCTGAGGCTGTGAGGAAGTTGCACGATTGACGTAAAGATTTCGATAGAGCTCTGAAGAGGATTGTTTCTATATCTTACAAGTTGGATAGCACATGGGATCCTAGTATCAGCTCCGTCTTCAGCAGAGATGATGTGCCTTGGTCTACTCTCTCTGCCTTGATCGAGCTGCCATCTTTCACAGCCGACCCGTCACGGAGACCACCTCCACCTCCACCTCCACCACCATGGTATTAACGTGACGTACCAGTGATGCTGCCATGATCACCACCTTGGTCCGATGGAGATGCTTCTTAAGGAGATTCCTCACTCGACAGGGTCGAGTTTCTCCCACCCCAGGAGAATTGATGAGGACATCACACTAGCCTTAGCTTAATTTGAGATGTGTTTTGTCTATTTTGCTTTTAGTACCACATCAGTTATATTCGAGAAATTCACTTTGTAAGAGCCTATATAAAGAAGCTCAACTCAATGAATATGTAGACAATGAATAAGTAAAACTTTTTTCAGTTAAATTCTCTTAAGAGTGTTCTTGAGTTTTGGGTGCGAAGCCCGTGGTGGAAGGGGTGTGAAGCCCGTGTAAGGGGTGCGAAGCCCAAAGTTATCTGGTTCTTTCTCCAACCCTAATCTCTTTTTTCATTTTATTTCTTATAAAAGCCATAGTTTTTTCTTTTTATTTGTATTCGAAAGTGATTGCGATCCTGTATTACATCAGTATTGACTTGAGGTGGACTTGGACACTTGAGTTTGACTCCTATGAGTGTAACTAGACTTTGCGGCCTTGGACCAAGGCATAAGCCTTCTTAAGTTCGGTGACTCCATGAGCTTACAGTTTAGTTCTCATATCTGCTCTAAGTCCAGCTTTAAATCGGGAAAAGACTTGAACTTCACTCTGTGCCTAGGACATTGCAACGGATGAGGAATTCATCAAATTAGGCAACGTAGTCCTTGGAGGACTTAGTGTCTTAGGTAAATCGTGCCAGTTGTCAAGCAAACGATCATAGTAAGATGCATGCACATATTTATCCCTGAGTTTGTCCTTCATGACCGCCCAAGTCTTTACAAGCTCCTAACGTTGAGATGCTCTCATTGCTTTCACGTTGGTCCAGTATTGATTAGCTTGGCCAGTCAGCTTCATTACAACAAACTTAACTTTTCCATCTTCAGAGAAAGAGTACCACGTGAAATATTTATCCAAATGTCGAAGCCATTCCAGAAATAGTTGAGGATCCAGACGACTGTCGAAAGTGGGAACATCTAATTTGATGCTCTTCAAGTATTGGTCATCGGAGTCTCGCACATTTCGCCCTTCGTATTGTATCAATGGACCACATTCTCCGTCACGCTCGTTGCGGTTTGGATAACGTTCTTCTTCATGTTCATATCGATTTTCTAAGTGCATATCTACGCTACCCATCCTATCTCAGGTTTGGTTCATGTTTGGGTCAACGCTTCTAGTTTAGCCTGAAGGTCAGCAAACACCATGACGACTTGTTGAGAATCCATAGGGGCGTCTGACGCTCCTCACAGATGGGTCTACCTCTACGGGTTTGCATGCACTAGTTAAGACCTAAATGAATGAAAGAATGCAAATCTAAACTATATGTGAATTATTTTTTTGAAATAGACCTAAATCCTAAATGCAAAAGGCAAAAAATGTCTAAAGTAATGCAAATCCTACACTAACCGTGCTCTGATACCAAATGATGTGAAACGTATTCGTGCGACCAGAAAATCAGTGATAAATTCGAACTCGCTATGCTTCACTAAAATTACGATAGTGGCTAGCTTATGGGTTTTAACAATCAATTGCACATGTAGTTTAGACAGTTCTAGTCTTAATAAAATCAAGACAATACCCCTTTACGAATGAATTGTTCTACTCGCAATATCGATGATAATGGAACACAAGCAACAGATTCACACTCACACTAATAGTGGGCAGCAAGATATTGATAAATATCAGGGACAAAATTGTACGATGTAACCCAATCAATAATCTAATTGCAAAATTAGAAACTTACCTACTGAAAAGCCCGTTCTCAGGTTTGTGTGCCATTTCCTGTACTACTCGTTGTTATTGCATTGTCGAATTGTTGCTGAATTAGTTATTGTTGCTGATGCTTGCAGGTTGCCTCAGGCGAAACTGGACAGACTCGCGAGACAGGAACACGTGGTCGTCACTCGCAGGCGGAGTTGGGGCGCGCAGGTTGGGACTGGGCACGCGTGGCTGGGCCTGGGCGCGAGCCTGGGCTCTGGCCATGGGTGCTTGGACACGAACATGAGCAACATCAGAAGATGGTGACGTTGTTGCCTCTGTTGATGATGCAGAGGGTAAGAGTTGCAGTCGTCGCTCGGTGCGTGAGGGCGAGGGGCAGGGAGGAAGATGACGTGGACGTGACACTGAGGTGGAGGGTTGGCGAGGCCGTGGGGTTGCTGGCGTTGGGCGGTGATGTTTTTGCTGGTTGACAAGAGAGAGGAGAGGAGAGGGTGGTGTGATGGATGCTAGCTGCGGCGAGAGGGGGGAGTTGGTGGGGTCGTGGATGAGTGGTTGATGACAGCGGGTTGAGGTGCAGGAGGTGTTGGTTGGGTTGCGGGAGGAAAACAGAGAAGAGGATGATGAGCGATGATGATGGTTGTATTGTTGTTTTCTTTTTTTTTTAAAAAGAAACTAGGGTTTTGAAAGTGATGGGATAAGGATCATGGATAGGATTTCACATCCGACACGTTTGAATGGGCTTCACACTCCAACACAAAGAGAGATTTTCATTTTGAAAATATCCAAATTAATTCAGTAAAAATTCAATGAATTTATTTCTCCAAACTCTTGCCTATTTATAAGCTTAAAAAACTAATACTTTGTCTCCACAACCAATGTGGGACTAAAAACATGACTAAAATAAAATGAAAAATACTCAGTGAAAGTAAACAAGACTAGACTAAAAGA
Source organism: Agave tequilana (assembly GCA_038442645.1). Classification (NCBI taxonomy): domain Eukaryota; kingdom Viridiplantae; phylum Streptophyta; class Magnoliopsida; order Asparagales; family Asparagaceae; genus Agave; species Agave tequilana. The sequence continues at coordinate 146,875 of JAVJIF010031337.1, forward strand.
AAATACAGACTACTCTAACTCGAACTAAAACCACAGAGTTGTAGCTCGATGCATCGTTGTAGCTCATGGATGTGTTTCGACGCCTCCTGCGCTGATACACGTGTCGGTACTTCCGCTTCGGGCGCACGAGTGCTCCGATGTCCTCATCAATATATAACACAAACAGTGAAACAAGTCACCAATGAAGAGACCACTAATTATCTGTGAGAAACATCATGAAGAGTCCAAGACATACTATAAAGAGTGGTTGTAGACTAATACTAATGTAAATACAAATGTTTCAATAAAAACAAACATGCATATTGCATTCCCATGATCAAGGTAAAGAAATCACTACCTCCCTGGATGGGCCAGCAGCCACACCACGAGCGGAGTTTGTTTCTCCAACATTGGTATCCCAGTCTAAGTCAAGGATGTCATCACTATCACCGGACCATTCCTAAAAACAAACGAAAGTAATCACCGGTCAAATGTAAGGCAATGTTGATTATGGGCATAAAATAATCAATCACAAGAAGCAACCAAAAAGATCAAATACATAACCATGCAAAGCGCAAATATCATATGCCAGTAGACAACTAGTATCATAACACAAAAAATAATCTATCACAATGCAGCAACAAAAAGACCTTATCCGTATCTCTAAAAACCATAATGAATTACAAATATCATATGCCAATAGACAACTAATTTCCAAAATTACAAAGCAGAATTTCAATATAACAATTTGATGCACACTCAAGGTAAATAACTCATTACCTCCTTCGATGGGCCGGCAGCTGCATCGCGGGCCGGGGCCGGTTCTGCCCCACGGGTTCCGCTGGCAGAATCATGGTTCTCATCACTGTCACTGGTCCAATCCTAAAAACAAACAAAAATGAAAAAAATGAAAAAAAAAAAATTGTTCAAATTGCAAGGAAAAAGAAAAATAAGGTAAGTAGTATAATCAGAACTTACCATTTGCCCTTCTAAAAATCCCCACAAATTCAAGTACAAGGAAAACGCTTGCCACCCAGTTCTACATTATACAAGCAAACCAAAATTCACAGAACAAAAAGTACAACATTTTGCAAGAGGACAACGTAGAGTAAAAAGATGCAACTGGGAATAACTTGAGAATGAGATAATCGTTCATTTTGAGAAGAAGAACAAAAGAAGGAAAAAAAATGGGAACAAAGGAGATGAAATTTGGGGCTTAGGGCTCAAATTGCAAGCAGTGGCATGTCACCGTCGTTTGAAGAATAAAAAGGGGGAGAAAAGGGGGGAAAATTTACCTCAAATTGCTCTTTTGTTTCGTCTCTTTCTGGGTGAAGGATCGAAGAGACTCTCAGATTTTTTTTTCCTTCAAATTTCTCGTTTGACCCTCTAAAATTTGCACTCGAGCAAAGGGCAAAGTGTTCAGTGCTTCCTGGACCAATGGTCAGAATACGGGACGGGTCCTTGAGCAGTTCTACAGGGACCGGAAAATGGGACCTTTCAAATGGGGACAACTGACGTGGCACTACGTGAATGGTTGACTCTTCTCACCGCGAGAGAAAGTGGAATCAATTTTTTTTAATATTTTTCTTATACATACAGAGCATCCCAATGGCACGGTTGCACCATCTTGGAGCTAGATAAATAGTCACATCAATAAAAAGAAACACTCACAATAAATTAAAATTTGAGGGCACATCGCCCTAGTTAGGATTAAGAGAAGAAAGGCTATAAATTTGTAGACAATTCATCTAACCTCAAGTGGGCCCCACTTTCTTGAGTTTAGGTGAATCCAATGATTTATACCGAGTTGGGTGAATACAGAGGCTCATATTGAATTAGGTAAAATATTGTCTCACTTCTAACCTCAATTTATGTAACTCTCTACTGTGAGAATTATTCATTTATACTCTCAAATTTTCAAAATAAAGCTACAATTAAAACAACATCCACCATCCGTTTAGCTTCACCATTGAAATTGCCCTTACAACCTACACATTTCTATCCCCGACCGAGACTAACATAAGTGATATCGATATCACTGATAGATTATTATCGATGAACATTCTAATTTTGTGAACTAGTTGACTCAACGCACTATTGATCACAAATAAATGAAGAGGTCAGAGGAGAGAGAAATGTTTATTGCACTAGTTTCTTAGCAGAGAGTTTGCAAGTCTCATTCTCTTGGACATAATTTATATTAAGACTTTTCAGTTATACTTAAACATCTAAAATTTATACAGAAATAAACAAAAACAACAAATTTGAGCAAGAAATTTGAACAGTTTGCATCCGATTAAGGAAAATTAGCATGTTTTCGAAAATACTGGATTTAGATAATTCAAAACATGAACCTGAATTCAATAAATTAATATTAAGTTTAGATCCTTCAGTGAATTCCATATTTATTATTATAATAAAGTAGAAAAGATGGCTGTTTGGCTAGAGGCAATTTGTTGATCGCTCCATGCACATATCATATATATGAAATTCCTAATTACTAATCAAGATATGAAATAAATCCTACCCTACAATGAGTAAATTTATATCAATATTCTTGCAATGCTCACCTCTCCCTCGTTTGTTTCCAAATTATCCCCGAACCGTTCTACCAACCCTTATAACCCCCGCTCGGGTGACAAGCTCACGTTACCAAGTTCGGCAAGACCAAGGCTCAATTATCTTCTTTAAATATTAGTATACCGCTGCTGTCGGTGAAAAACTGATCGATCAATCAGTAGGAGGAGAAAAGAGAAGAGAAAGAAGGGGGAGCTGAGAGAGAAAAAAAGACAGACAGACGAACAAGACAAAGTTTCTATATGAGTCACAAACAAAACATTCCTTCAGTAAATTTTGATAACTTAATATGATTCATTATGCAATATGGGACTATTTTGATCGCACTGTCACTCTGTCAGGCTCAGTTGTTGCATCCAATGCTTACAAGCTCTTGACTAAAGGCTCCTCCTGCAAATTTGGAGAAATGAAAACATAAATGATATAATTTAGAAATGTTCAATGATAATCTCTCTCTCTTGACATTCATACATACATAACATCACTTACAAAATAGGAGGAAAAAAAAGATAACTAGAAGCTACAGTTTCTCTCTGCACACTTTGATTGAGGAAAAAGGGGGAAAAATAAATAAAGAATAATTCAACGCAAGCAAAGTCATGCCTCAAGAAAAACTAGAGACAATGAAAGCCTCTACAGACTATTTACAAAAATAATACATCAAGAAAGCAAACATAAGCGAGCAAAAAGGGCAGGAGTTGTTTCCAGTTCTTTGCTGATCGAAGGAGGCGTGGAATGCCTCATGAATTTTCCTCCTTTATTATTTTATTCGACCACTGGAACTCAATTTCAAGGTTGCGCGGCGGGCCGCTTTTGCTCTGAGGAAGAAGGGCGTACTCTCCGGCGACCGATCCGAGCATCACGACACGGTCGATCTGAATCGTGACTTTGCCGAATGAGCTCTGTTTGTCACAATTCAGATGAGAATGAGCTCAGTCTAGTCTAGGTTAAAAGGGAAATTGTGTAAGTAGTGTGTTTGGGGCATTACCTTCCCAATTTTGCTCTTGTTCTTGCAAGATATGTGCAGCTTCTGGCCTTTCGGAGGACTATCGAATGCCCACACAAAGGCATCGTCCCATTCAGGGGTAGGACCAGTTGACACGATCTGAAGAGAAATCACACAGACATAATTAGTGCCAGTGCGTACAATAAAGTTTACATACAAACCACATGGACATGCATTAAGCTAAGCAAGTTTCAAAGTAACTGCAAAGACCTTCAGATTTTCTCACGTCGCTTTGCAATGTGCTGAATTTGAATCTTCTGGCATGCAAATCAGTGCGCGCGCGCGCTCACACCACATTAAGTAGTAATCCATGGTATTGAGTCATATTAAGAACCAATCGGTAAGCTCTAAATAATGTATCAATTGGTAAAAATGCCTCCCAAAGCATCTTTCATCGTGACAATTTAGGATTACAGCAGAGTTGTGCATGCATGCATGTGTGGGAGTTGGGAGGTGTTGGTGTGAGGGCTCACGCTGCTGCTTATTGTGTGTGTATGTGTAACAGGCATCATGAGTGTGTTGTAAATTTAGGAGCTCTCTAATTTCACACAAACTTATGGAATATACTACAACTTCTTGGGGCTTTCTTTGTAACACGGAACTTCATGTGTTAACATACTGTGTAACTAGGGCAATACATGAGCAGATACTCAGAGGATATAAATGGGTTCAAACATCACTATGGATCTTGGGACTAAAATGTGCCAAGGATGTTACTGATATCACCATAGGCGACCCACGTATAGTACAGAGGTAGTGATGTGGATGCCAGAATGGGAAAGCAAGGTAGAAGATGCAAAGGTTTTCCACTAGAGTTTCGTGATTCCCAAATTGCATTTGAGGACTTCAAGATTTTTTTTTTATGTTGATTAGAATACTTGACAACGGGAAATGATCACAGGCTAGGTTGATATAAGCAAAATGAGGTCGGTATACTGTAGGAAGCTAGTGTAATAATGAAATGAGTGGATAGGGACCAATTAAATGGTATGACAATAATAAGAGAGGTCGATAAGGGCGTTTATATGGCGCAGATAACATATTCATATCAGAGTGCTGGAGAAGATGAAGAAGCTAAGAAACAGCTGGAATAATGCAGTGAACATTAAACTTCTCACTCATATTCAACAATATTGCTAAATATTCAGAGGAGCGCTGAAAGGAGATTAACATATGCAGTAAAATAACATGTCAAGGTCTGTTACTACTTATGAATGTTCACCATGAATCATGTCAGATCCGCAGCTAAGAAAACATAGCAGTCTTATAGCTGTTTAATCTCATCTATAACTTCATTCCAACATTCAGTATATGAACCTTGTAAATCCATAATCATATTGTTTGATGCACCCATTTAATAGCACTCATGCAATTTCGTCAAAGTTCCAGCGTCATACAAGCCCCTCAAAAGTTTAAACACTCATTTCTGCATCACCCGTTGATATAAATTTTGCCAAGAAAGGGAAGCAAGCTTTTCAGAATGAAGTGCCCTTCTCACAGGTCATTTAGGTGGTGACAGGTTCCCATTAGAAATTTGAAATTAGCTTCAAGATTATTTACTGTCTGATAAAGGTAGCATTTCTAAAAAGTAAGGAGGAAAAATAGAAAACACTAAAAATGATAACCATACCAAATTAAGGCTCTTGCTTGAAGCCCAAGAAGAAACTTCCTTCAAATCATCATATGCACAAACACCAAAAAAAGTGAAAGTGTGATAATTGCACTTATTGTGGAATGAAGATCTTTAAGTGTGCCAGTTAGGAGGGGTCATTAGGATTGTACTTGATGGGGCAACGAGAACTAGGATATACCAAATGAACAGGGATTAAGGCAATGCAAAAGGATATGATGTTGTCAATTGAAGAGCTGAATGGAGAATGGGTGTTTTCCGGCCCCAAAGGTTAGAGACGAATGCTCTCGTAATTTTTGCCATTGTAGCATGCATTGCTTCCTCAAATATGAGCTTAAAGCAGAAGTAGGGATCAAGATATGATGGATGGTAACCATAAGCTTATACTAATAAACAAAGTTTATAGAAAACATTGTATCTTGCTCAGCACTGACTTGAATATGCAAAACAAGCCAAATTCAGAAAAAGACTGCATGTTTAAGGCATCTTTAGCTTTATAGTTGTTAATAAGGAAGAAACAATAAAACTACAAAACAGAAATCTAGATAACTATTCTCCAAAAAAAAAAAAAAGAGTTCCATAATTATTTGCTGAATGTACCTTTGTTTGTCGAGGGGGTGTACTGCCCAGTGTGATCTTGCAGTAAACACTGGGGTTTCCCACTGATTGCCGTAAATTGTTGCCCCGTTTAATTGTAACTGTGAGTGTCCCTGGCAAACACTGCAAAAGAAGTTCTGCTTTCTCCTGAAACCGAGGTGGGCCCGACTGAATCAAGTATTGCAGCAATGGAATCGCTTCTGATGCAGCAACAGATTGAGCTTTAAAAACTTCAGCTGGACATGCTGACCAAGCTTGCCTGAGAAGGAACAGTGAATCCAATGCTGCTTCTTGAGTTGCCTCAGGACCAGTTTTGAGGGATGTAACAAGATGAGGAATGCTTAATGTAGCAGGTTCAGTAGCTCTTAAACGAGGGAAGTTGCTAAGCAATGAACTCAGTGCTTTCAAGTATTCCTCATTCACACTTGCATTGGCCCATAAATCTTTCTCAATGGCAGCTGCAGAGAAAATGAAATTTAGGACACTGAATGCATGGAAAGCACAATGGTCGATCCTCACAGAGAACAGAAAAATAGTGACAATTGCTTATTGTAGTTCTATTAAAGCCCAATATACTAAATTATTACTTTTATACCTTATATGGTTATTCCAGTTTCTCTGTTGTTAAACGTGAGGGCGTACATCACCTCATAGATGACAATATAGTATTAACTTTGGTAAACACAAATGAGAACCTGAAGTCAGATTGGTAACTGCTCTGCTAATAATTTCCAGACAGAAGTGTATTTAGTGAACTAGCACTACGTATAAATTCTTATAATGTTAGTGTTAGGCCAACAATGCAAATCAAGCCAACTAACAAATCCCTCACATATGGTTGACACATGAAAAAAGGCATATAAGAAGGGGCAAAGGCAGACGGTAAAAGAATTAGGTTGTCCAATTCTATACAAACTCCTAAAAGATCAAGCCATGGTGCTAAGTGACTGCTGGGAATCAAAAATGCATAATTATGACACAGTCAACATAAAACCTTATTCTTTTTGCCTGAAATTGTAGTTAACAACGCGCTAAAGGTCAGACATGGATGTGTTTTGCTAAAATGAAACAAAAATAGAAAGCAAAGACTGAAAAGTGGTATTTCTTCAATGGTTCTCAACCAAAATATCACTTACCACGACGAAAGCGTTTCCCTACATCATTACTACAAATATCACACATGTTCATAATCCACAGACCACGTCTTGAGCCTTACCTAATCAGCCTTGCCCGGATGAACGAACACAACATTTATACTAAATATCTCAATTTTATTTATTAAACCTGATATGATTTTCTTTGCACTGGTTTAGGTAAAGGTTTTGATGAGGACGTCAAGCCGCCGCTCAGGGGCAGGTTCGATCGGGTATACTTCAGGAGGCGACGCACTGGTCTTCTTTGACTTTAGATTGGACTTTCAGGCTTTATTGATAGCAGATGTTTTAGCTTTATTTGTATTCTTTTTATTTGTGTTCTTTTGTGGACGTTTAGTACCACATCGGTTATTTCCCAGTAGTCCTCTTTTGTAAAGCCTATATAAGACCCCCTAGACTATTGTATTGAATCATTGAATGATTAAAACTTTTTCCTCAAATTATCTTGCTAAATTCTTGAGTTTAGTTGCTCTCGAGTTTTGGGGTGAGAAGCCCTTGCAAGGGGTGGAAACCCAAAATCTTATCTTATTCTCAATTTAAATTTTGGTTACGATTTGAAGGTGATTGCGATCCAGGTGGTTTTACATCATTTTGGTATCAGAGCCCTGGTTTTCAATCCCCTTCAGATATTGTCTTTCTAAATTTTTTCTTCCAGTTTCCAAACCCTAGATCTATATTTCAGATCCATTCAAAAAAAAAATTACAGTGAAACAAAATCTCATCGAAAACCCCTGAATATTCGAAATCTCGTATTGTTCATCTCCTCATCTGCAACAAACCCGCCGCCTTCAACCATCTACACCAACTTCTGACGCCGCTGCCAACCACACCCACGCTCTCCGCCGCCATCGACGCCTCGAGTACCAGCGAGGCCTCCTTCGTCAAGCACCTGTGAGATCGTCGAAGGTCTTCTTCTTCTCCGGCGCCTCCGACTGAATCACGTCGCCTGTCAGATTGTCCCTTCCTACCATCTTCTTCCGTTTCCAGAGCTTCATCGGAGGTCGAAAGGTCATCGTGAAGCACCGTCGGAGTTTCCGAAGGCTCAATTCGACGTCGACGGAGCAGATCCAGTGACGCCAGTCCAAAATCCAGTGAGGCCTTCTCTCTTCTCCGGTGTCACAGGACCTCGTCGTCCTCCTCAGACCTTCGCGACACGAATTTCCACTCTTGTGCTTCGAACAGAGCGCATTCAACCTGGATCAGGGCTCCATATCTTCCTCCGCCGCCGATCTCTGCAAGTCGACCTCAAATTACGGTGAAGAACACCACAAAGGCCTTGATTTCTCACCTAGATCTTGTCACTGACGCAGTCTGGCTCACCCCCATTCTCCGGTGACTTCAACGACGTCTCCTCCACCTCCACGGTCACACCAGAACCTCCGAGCTCGCCGCCGACTCCATTGAACCCACTGCGGTGATCTCCTTTGACCTGAGGAGGGCCTTCCTCCTTACGAATCCGCCTGAGAGGTCGGATCACCAGATCCACGCCCCTCTCTCCTCCGATCTCTGCCATTTTCGCCGCAACTGCAGTCGCCTTCGCCGCCCGTTCCCTGCCCTAGCTGCGAGAGCGGATGAATTGAAATTGGGTGTCGGGTGAGGGCTTCGTCAACATCCACTTAATACAACCCTATTGGATTTGGGGTTGAGCGACGGGTCTGACTCCAAACCCGATCGGGTTTTAAGAGGGATAAGTAAAACAGGTCGGGTCCCAGTGAAACTAAACCCGTTCACCCGCAACCCGGTTCAACAGTGATTCACTGACATCATCGCTGACATCATCACCGAGTTACCCCACTGAGTTAACTCGGTTCAGTGTATTCAACTCAGTCCAGATCGTTCGCTGACTCAGCCCAGAATCGCAGCATCGCTTCCGACGGCCGTTCAGGACTCGTTTCAAGTCCAAATCGATCCGTTTTCGAGGCAGTGGATTCGTGACGACCAGTACTATGCGCCTACACAGTCTCGTTCAGGTTTGAGTTACGGTCGCCTCTCCAGATAACTTTGAATATTCTGTCAGTTATTCCTGCCATTTAATTAAAATAGCTAGCTCTTCCAATCTGTCGCAAGGTAGAATTTATTGACTGTTGCCCACTAAATAAGTGAGTTGTGTGATTCTGACCTTGAGTGGTAACCCAACTTAATATTAATTGTGCAACTTAACTAATTTGAATTTGTGATCACTTAATTTATCTTGAAGTTAACTGTATCAGCACGTGTCTTTATCACTGTCTCCACATTACAATTTCTTAATCACGTGTTAATCTAAGAAGCTTAAAATTGGTATTATCTCTCATCACTCTAATCTCTGACTCCTCTTGCATAACATACATATTCTAGGACAGCTCGCATTTAAGGTCAGTTAGGATCTTGCATGCCTACTAGAAGTGGTAGAACTTTTTCTGTAGGCGAAACTTCAACACCAATGGACCCTAGCATTCATGATACCCTTAACACAATCCTACACAAGATAGAAAACATGGACAGACAACAACACGAAGTTAAGGATCAGGTTGATGTCAATTGTAGGGATCTAGCAACCCGAATTGGTAGGCTAGAAACCAATATGAGAAGAATCAGGGAGGATGAAAGTTCTCGGAATGACAGTAGGTCTCCCAGGCGTGAGCGAGGCCCACCTTACCAAAAACTGATGCTGATGCCCAGTATATCAGGAGCGTTAAAGTCGATGCTCCTTTTGACGGGCGTTTAGACCCTCAGGTTTATATAGATTGGCAGTTGGCTATGGACCGATATTTTCGTTGGCATGACATGTCTGAGTCAAGGAAGGTTCGATTGGCCGTAATGAAATTAACGGGACAAGCTGGGCAATACTGGGAAAACTTAGAGAGGATGATGAGGTACAGAAGGGAAGACCCCGTGAACACTTGGGAAAGCATGAAAGAGAAGCTTATGATGAAGTATGTTCCACCATCATTCAGTCAACAATTGTTAGACAAATGGAATCGATGGACCCAGGGGAACAAATCAGCCACTGATTACATTGCTAAATTTGATGAATATCTGAATCGGTGTGGAGCTATTGAGTTAGAATCTCCCGAACAGACCCTATCTAGGTTCAGGTCCGGTCTTAGGGATGATTATCGCCGAGAGCTCATTGCTCGAGGCATCACGACTCTAGAACAGGTATATCAGCCAGTCACTGACTTAGATGAGTCTAGAGGATCCTATTTTAACCGAAATAACTTTAAGGATAACTCTAGAACCACCACTACTAGCCAGCCAAGCTTCAACCGAACTCTTCCTATCCCAAGTAAATCTGCCTCCAGTTCCTCTAGCGTCAAACCAGCAGGTCCTTCTGGTGCAAAGCCCTTTACATCCGAAAAAAGAACGGTAAGTGAACCAGGAAAAGTCAACCCTAGAACCCAATGCTACAGGTGTCAAGGGTATGGTCACCTTGCCAGCCAGTGTCCGAGTCAAACTAAAACCCTCTTTGTGGAAGTTCCCATTGAATATATAGAAGGAGAGGATGATGGAGAAGAGGTTGTGCACTAACAAGATGATGACTCAGATGCCTCTGTCGAAGAGTATGAATTCAATGGGTGCATCCGAACTATGAAAATGACGAGCCTACCTCCTAGTGTAGCTCGCACCCAATTAGGAGTGGTTAGATGTACTTTAACCCAGCCTGAACCACTCAACGACTGGAGAAGGACTGCCATATTTCAAACTTGCACAAAAATTGATAATAAGAAGTGCAAGGTAATAGTGGATAGTGGCAGTTGCATCAACGCTGTTGCGTCAAAGCTAATCACCACCTTGGGGATGACACCGATGAAGCATCCAAACCCCTACAAGGTTACATGGATCGACGCTACATCCATAGATGTTCAGGAGAGATGTCAAGTTCCCATCCAGTTTGCCACATACACAGATAATGTGTGGTGTGACATACTCCCCATGAATGTGGGTCATATCATTTTGGGTCGACCATGGTTATTTGACTTAGACGTGACCATACATGGACGTACCAACCAGTGTTCGTTCGTCCATAACGGTAAAAAGGTGAAGATTATGCCAAATCAACCGAAGCCGCCAACCCGAGAGAAAGGCTGATAAAGGGAAAGATAAAGTGGACGTTATAAATCCTGAAAAAAAGGGTGATAAGGGCAAAGGTAAGATGGAAATGAATTTGATTAGCCACGATCAAATGAAAAGAGCTTGCAGGATGGTTCTACTTGTTATGCTCTCGTGGCTCGAGAGGCTAACCGGGATATCGAGGAGCAGATTCCTGAGCACATTAAACCAATTCTGGAGGAGTTTTCCGAAACCCTCCCACAAGATCTATCAGGTGAGTTGCCCCCTATGCGAGACATTCAACATGCTATTGACTTAGTCCCATGAGCAACTTTACCAATTTGCCCCACTATAGAATGAACCCAACTGAACATGCGGAATTGCAACGGCAAGTAGAAGAGCTACTTGACAAGGGGTTCATCAAGAGAGCTTGAGCCCATGTGCGGTTCCCGCACTTTTTGCGCCAAAGAAGGATGGTACATGGCGTATGTATGTGAATAGTCGTGCAATCAATAAAATTACCGTCAAGTACCGTTTTCTCATTCCCCGTCTTGATGATATGCTGGATCTGATGTCAGGTGCCACAGTCTTCTCCAAAATTGATCTTAAGAGCGGGTACCATCAAATTAGAATCCGACCAGGGGATGAATAGAAAACCGCATTTAAAACTAAAGACGGGTTATATGAATGGTTGGTTATGCCCTTTGGACTGTCCAATACTCTTAGCACCTTCATGAGAGTAATGACCCAATTGTTTCGACCGTTTATCGGTAAATTCATGGTGGTCTATTTTGATGACATACTGATCTACAGCCAAACCCAGGAGCAACATGTGGGACATCTGAGGCAAGTCCTTTGCACACTCCAAGCTGAGAAGTTTTATGCAAACCCAAAAAAGTGTGCTTTCTGTATAGACAGGGTTATCTTCCTAAGATTTGTGGTTTCCTCCGAGGGGGTTTCCGCGGACCCTGAAAAGGTGAAGGCAATAACCGAGTGGCTGCAGCCCCGAACGATTAGGGAAGTCAGAAGCTTTTACGGGTTAGCCACTTTCTATCGTCAGTTCATAAAGAATTTTAGTGCTATTATGGCACCTATAACCGACTGTTTAAAGAGTGAGGTGTTCCAGTGGACTCCTGCTGCCTCCAAGGCTTTCGCTGAAATAAAGAGGATGATAACAGAAGCTCCCGTAATGTGTCTCCCTGACTTTTCAAAAGCTTTTGAAGTAACTTGTGACGCATCGGGACTGGCATAGGTGGTGTACTGAGCCAGGAAAGCCACCCGGTTGCTTATTTCAGCGAAAAACTAAATGATGCCCGGCAACGCTACTCCACATATGACAAAGAATTTTATGCGGTTATACAGGCTTTGCGCTACTGGAGACATTATCTGTTACCGCAGGAATTCGTGTTGTACTCAGATCATGAAGCGTTAAGGTATCTCAACTCCCAAAAGAGACTGAATGCGAGACATAGCAAATGGGTGGAGTTCCTGCAGGATTACACTTTTGTTTTTCAAACACAAAGCAGGCATCGAGAATAAGGTTGCTGATGCGCTAAGTCGACGTGTCACGATCTTGGTGGCAATGAGCACAGAAGTGGTTGGATTTGAGAAGTTAAAAAAGGAGTATGAATCATGTCCCGATTTTGGGAAATTTATGTCACGTTACGAGACGGCCCTGTTCGTGAGATGTACGGTTTTCTCCTTCAAGACGGTTATCTCTTCAGATTCCGTAAGTTGTGTATTCCCCGTACGTACCTCAGGGATTTTCTCTTGGGAACTACATGCTGGAGGTCTGGCGGGACATTTCGGTCAGAACAAGACAATTGAGGCCGTTGAACACCGATTCTACTGACCGAGTCTGAAAAGAGATGTCTCTAAAATAGTTAGCCAATGTCGCACATGTCAACTGGCCAAGCAACAAAAGCAGATTGCCGGACCTTACACTCCTCTTCCTGTACCTAATTGCCCCTGGCAAGACGTGAGCCTAGACTTCATACTAGGACTGCCAAAAACTCAAAAGAAGCATGACTCTATCCTAGTGGTAGTTGACCGATTCTCAAAAATGGCTCACTTCATCCCGTGTTCCAAGACCTCAGATGCGTCTCGAGTAGCTGTCTTATTCTTTGATAATATCGTCAAGTTGCACGGGATACCTAAAGCCATGGTGTCTGATAGGGATGTTAAGTTTGTTAACTATTTCTGGAAAAACACTTTGGCATAAGATGGGCACCAAACTGAAATTCTCAACCGTCTTTCACCCACAGACAGATGGTCAAACGAGGTGGTAAACAGAACACTAGGAAATCTCCTCAGGTGTCTTGTTGGAGAAAATTTAAAAACTTGGTATCTCATTTTGCCTATGGCTGAATTTGCATATAACGGATCTGTCAATAGGACTACGGGTCTCAGTCCTTTTGAAATAGTAAACGGTTTTAAGCCCAGGCAACCCATTGATTTAATTCCCATGGCTCATCATCATTCTAGGGTATCAGACTCCGCATCAGCATTTGCATCTCATATCCGTGCATTACATGAGGAGGTCAGAGACAAGATAATGAAAAATAATACTGATTATAAAGCTTCTGCATATCTACATCGCCGATTAAGAACTTTTAATGTCGGAGATTATGTGATGGTTCGCATGCGACCCGAACGGTTTCCACCAGGACCGTGAAGAAATTACACGCGCGGAGTGCAGGGCCATTCAAGATTATCAAGAAAATAAATTCAAATGCTTATGTGGTGGATCTCCCACCTGACTTTGGCATCAGTTGCACTTTTAATATTGAGGATTTGGTTCCATATCGAGGTACTTTTGATACCCCTTCTGACCCATTTGTGGATGAGCCAAGCCAAGACCTTCTTTCTGAGAGCCCCCACTACCTCCACTTCCCCTAAAATGTCCTATGCAACAGAACATATAGATTCTATCTTGGAAGATTAGATTATCTCTACTGGAGATGGAGGGACGAGACACTATCTCATTAAGTGGACGGGAAAACCTGATTCAGAAAATTCTTGGATTACCGAGGAAGACCTCCAGCATCTTGATCCTGATCGACTGGAGCGCTATCACAGCCGACAGCAGTTCTGTCCCCCACACTCACAGGGTCAAGTTCTTCCACCCGGGGGGAATTGATGAGGACATCATGCCGCCGCTCAGGGGCAAGTTCGATCGAGTATACTTCAGGAGGCGACGCACTGGTCTTCTTTGGCTTTACATTGGACTTTCAGGCTTTATTGATAGCAGATGTTTTAGCTTTATTTGTGTTCTTTTTATTTGTGTTCTTTTGTGGACGTTTAGTACCACATCGGTTATTTCCAGTAGTCCTCTTTTGTAAAGCCTATATAAGGCCCCCTAGACTATTGTATTGAATCATTGAATGATTAAAACTTTTCCTCAAATTATCTTGCTAAATTCTTGAGTTTAGTTGCTCTCGAGTTTTGAGGTGAGAAGCCCGTGTAAGGGGTGGAAACCCAAAATCTTATCCTATTCTCAATTTAAATTTTGGTTACGATTTGAAGGTGATTGCGATCCAGGTGGTTTTACATCAGGTTTACATTATTCATTCATAGCACTAGCAAGTGTTTTCACTTCTTTCATGCACACATTTAAACATATTTTCAGGACCTACAATAGGCAAATAATATAATAGATATTCAACAAAATAAATGCATGGAAGAATAATTCACGAAACCATACCAGTTATAGCTCTAACTGTCTCACTAGAAGCATATTCTTGTATCGTATTATTAGAGAATAGAAGCTTGACAAACATTGCTGCCTGAACTGATGTATCTGGACGGCTGGAACTGATAAGGTCAAGCACAACCTGCACCCCACCAGCTTCTGCAACAGCTCTCTTGTTGGAGCGGCTACACATTACAAGGTTTTGCAGGGCACAAATAGCCACCACCTTCATTTCTTCTGTTGGTTGGTCTTCCAGAAGATTTACCAGAGCTCGGCATGCTGAAACAGCATCCGTAGTTCGAGCAAGACCCTCATTCTGGAAAAGATCACCCAGCGAAAGAGCTACAAGCAACCTACCCTGATGGAATGAATGTGTTTGTGGATCGAGAAGATACATAGATAACGATTGGATGGCAGATTTAGCAGATTTTGTTTCTCTTATCTTCACATTGTTCAACAAGGTTTCCAGTAATCTTGCTGCAGTTTCCTCACACAGATGACTCCTGAGAAGTTCCAAGAGTGCCTCAATAGCACCGCTTTCAGCCATTGCTTCAGCACTAGTTGAATCATCACTTTCTAACACGAGCAGGGCATTTAGAGCACCAACAACAGTACTTTCTGTTCCAGAGTGAAGCAACTGAACCAGTACAGCAACAGGCACTTCCAAGAAGAATTCAGAGCTATACTGCAGAATGCTTGATAGAACAGAAGCAGCAGATTCCCATAAGGCATGAGGCAAGGGTGGATCAGCTTGCAATATCACTTTAGACAGCTCATAAACACCACCTTCTTTAGCAATTGCATTTGGCCAAGCTAATGAAATGTTAACAAGAGCTTTTATAGCTCTTTGCTGTAAAATGTGCACGCCTGATCCCAGAACTTGAATAAGGGGACCAATTGCCTGTTCTGTGATTGGATCCTTCTGGAACTGTTCCTCAAAAGCAGATGGGACAAGAGTTCTGCAGCCAGCTGCTGCACTGCCTGAATTGGTGAATCAAGTAGAGCAATAACAGGTTCCATAGCTTGTCGGGGCGTCAAGTTGTAATCGCCCCGACACTGAGGATTTTCCAAAATATTAATTAGAACCTGCAATGCACTATGCTGGACATCAGGACCAATCTCTGGTCTAGATAACAGCAAGAAAAGGGGTTCCACAACTTTGGCAGCAGATGGACCCTTTGCAATGGTAGCGTTGTTAGTTAATATCCGAAGCAATTCTGCAAATGCAATGCAGAGAAAATCTGGTGCTTCATGGAGGATATTGAGAATACTTTCAATAACTCCAGCTTTTACCATCTCCATTTTACAAGCTGGCCTATCTTTTCCTAGCTTCACCAAAGCTCTGGAAACCGCCTCATGCAGTGTGTAAATTCTACCAAACAGTAGACCAACGAGAGGAACAATAGCACCATGTGCCGCAACTAGCTCTGCCAATTGCTCGTCATCTAAAAGCCTATCCAGTGCACGAACCACTGAATACTGGGCTGCACTGCAGTCGGTTACTAGTAGAGAAACCAGAGGCTCCACACAGCGGGCTGCAGCCATTGTTGACCGAATCCTTGTATTTCAAAAAGAAAAAGCATAATTCTGCAGCATTTCCTTTCAGCTCCACTGAACTACTGGAAGAAAGAATGCGGCAAAGAACATCAACTGCATTCATCTCAGCATCGCCAATAGCTAGGCCTCTTGATGGATTATCACCTAGCAACCTAACAAGGGCAGCAATAGCTGCATGCTGCTCCTTCTCCAGACCAATATTCAGAATCTCCACTAGGGGTTGAACAGCTTGCCTAGCTGATTCACCGTTCCTGATATGATCTGAGGAAAACAAGTTTTCTAATGCTTTAGCTGCACTATACCTGGAATTTCTTCCTCCAAGTCTTAAAACCGCAACAAGCTGATTAACAGAACCATATGCAGATTCATGTCGTCTTATTTCACCAGTGCTGAATAGAATACCCAGTAAATCTGTTGCGGCTTCTTCAGTCGCATCCTGTGGGCTAAGCGAAAGATACTTGGTAAGTGCCTCCAGAATCCAGCTTCTACCATTACCAGCATGTTTGAAGGGCAATCTACTGCAAGCTGAGTTAGTAGGCCCAATGCAAGAAACGGTGCACCTGGCCGATCAGGAATAGGCATGAGCAAATCAACAAGCACAGGTATGGCTTTCCGAGAAGTTGCGCCCACTCTTATGTCATCAACTCTGAACAACCTCTCCAATGCAATTTGCTCTGGATTCCGCACCAGGGAAAACTCATCCGACAATTCGAGAAGATCAAATATATCAGTTTCAGCACAGCCAAGTAAAGATATAAGCCCAACAGCCACACCAGAATTAGCAACAGACAACAGGGTCCCTCGACTACCATTGCAAATCAAGCTGGAAAGTGCTTGTGCCGCAAAATATCTATTTGCTGACTCCTCTGATCTCAATAAACTTGCAAGAACTGGAATGCAGTTCATTGATCCATTTGAGCGTATGATATCTCTGTCTTGAAAAAGCACTGCCAGCAGTAATGCACAAACCCATGAACTATTGTTGTCTCTAGGATCACACTGCAGTTATTAACTCCAAGTTAGAGGAAGCTCCAAAGTAACCATAAGAATTATATAAATCACAGACAACAATTGTGATGGAATGCAGTTATATTAATGTGCTATATAACACCTTAAGCATGCATAGAAAGACGGAACCAAAATTGAAGATGAGTATAATGACTGTCAGAAAATAGTTGCAGAATGAGTATTTACCTGAGCAGCTAAATATGAATGCTGATAAATCTTGTTGGTCAGAACTTCAATTGCACCAGCCTCCATTATGACAACTTTACTTTTGTTATCACGACAAGCAAGTATAGAAAGTAGCCATATGGCGACCATGTTACCAGATAATACAGCCGTACTACATCCAGCTTCCCCGTTTCTATATTGCTCTTTAGGGTGTCTGTAGATACTTACATCTATACTATTTTCAGTATCGCCATTACTAGAGAGTGAATTTGAATGTTTCAGCATGGCAACAAGAGCATAGATTAGTTCAATGCATAAACCCGACTCCGTCAAAACTTCAACTAGTTTCTGGCTCTGCTCTTTCGCAGCACAAATAAGAAGGGCAGTCCCTCCAACCCTAACTTTAAGGAGGTTACAGCCAATCACTCGTCTTGCAATTGATGATATACAGCAGAGGTGCTAGATATTACACTCCCCAAAGTAACAGGCTGATCCTCGCAGAGCCTTGACAAAATTTCTATAGCTCTGTCTTGCAATAAGGGCAATCCATTGGCTAGACAAGAAACCAAAGGTATTATTGTGTGGGGATATTCAGAAAGGACTGCCCATGGAGGTTTTATATGTCCACTATCTCTTATTGACCTTGATAATAGAGCCAATGCATCAAGAACTTCAGATGTTGCAACGGAGTCGACGTTAGCAGATTCGAGAAGAGCAGCAAGTGCAAGAACTGTCCCAGCACGATCCACGGTATCACACACTGCATTATCAATAGAACGACCCTCAAGAAAACGTGCTACCGCAGCTGCAGCATGATTTTTCCCATCAATGCTTCCCTCTTGCAAAACTCGAGTAACAGGGAAGATGATCTCTTCCGGACCAGCCTGAGTTGACAGGTCATTATCCAGAAGAAGATTAGCCAAAGCACGTGTTGCCTGCTCTGCCACTTCTAGAAACGAGGAGTTGGCAAGCAGAATCAATGGAGCTAATGCATCTCTGGCGAGGGCAGCAACTTCTTTGTTTTGCTTAATTGAAAGAAAAATAGAGGCCAGACAGCAAGAAGCCTCCATCACAATTTTCTCAGAATCCACATTCAGCAGCTTCATCACTGACCAGAGAGTCTTTACAGCAACATGGCTTTCTCTTAGGTCTTTGCGGCAAAGAAATATTCCTGCAAGAGTGGATGCTGATTTAGCTTGTGTCTCTTCTCTTGTAGAGCTCAAGATTTTTATCATGGTTTCAATGGCATCATTTGCTGCACTCCCTTCATGCAAAATATCATTAAGCGGTGCTGCAGAAAGCAAACTTCTCAGCGCATCCAGAATATAAATTTTAGACTCAGGTTGTTCACTGGTTAGTAAAGCTGAGAGCTGGCTGATGGTTCCAGTGTCAGATTTATGGATGAGATAGTTTAGTGTTTTCGCTGCAATCCCTTTTCCACTTTCACTTCCATTTTTCAGAAGCCATAACAAAGCAGGAACAGCATCAGCACTCTCAACACATGCTCTTATATCTTCACTGTGGTTGCAAAGGTTCCCAAGGATCAATGCAGAATCCTCCTTGGCTTTTGAAGATCCAGTTTCTAGAATTTGAACAAGAGGAGGAATACCTCCAGCAGCTGTTATGGCCCAGTTACTTTCATCAATTTCTTCAGATAAAGGCCTAATAAAGCAACTGCACATTCTTGCTGCTGTTCTGAAGAAAGGCCAAGGAGAGAGATTAACAGCTGAACCCCATCACGACCTCGCAGTGCATGCCATAGACTAGTCTCTTTTTTGCAGAGTATGAGAAGAGATTTTACAAGCTCATCGTGTACCTCATCTGTTGCCATGGTGATCAAACCAATAAGTAAGCGCTTCGCATCAGCATTGCTAAGAGACTTCGACAGAATTGCATTTCCGTACAAGCTAGCTAAGGCTTCTATAGTGCGCTCCTGCACAAGAAATGACGATTTTGATTTAAACTGCTTTACCAACACCTTCTCAACAACTGAAGGATCAGATGGCCTGATAGACTCTGCATTTGCATCATATATCATCAGAGCTGAAGCTAAAGCACCCAGTGTGTCAGCAATCTGTGCAGGGGAAGAACATGACTCCAGGCTTTCACCCAGGCTAGAGATAACATATGATAAGCCGCCAGAAATATTTGCCAATGCACACATTGCATTTTCCTGCAAAGCTTGGCAGATTCCCCTTGCATAAATTCTTTTGATGGAGCTATAGTAGCATTTATCAAAGCAGGGATTCCACTGGAATTAGCTATCTCACACCTGGCTTCCTTGCACTGTGCAGAAAGAGATTTAAGAGCACCCGCAGCTTCAGCTCTAGTGGAAGCTTCATTACCAGGCCCCAAGAGCTTAAGGAGTTGTTTGGTGGTTTCTGCAGCTAAGACTCGAGAACAGACGGATGCATCTTCCATCATCATACATGCAAGAAGATAGCAAACATTTGCTAGGCTACTTGTTTGCCCATTTGCAAGCAGCTTTATAAGTACATCAATTCCAGCTGAACTTCTTGTTGCTGACCAAAAACCCTCTGTGCAGGTAGATAAATTCCTCAATGCTCCAGTTAGAAGACTATTCACAATACTTCCATTATTGGGACCATTTTTCAGCTGGTACCATAGAACAGGGGACAGCTCCTTCTGTTGAGAAGATCTTTGACCCAACATGGTCCCTATCCCACCCTGAGAAAACAGCATAAATAGTTTTTTGCTGCTGCAATCTGGCCTTCGGCTGAGCTGGATTTAAGAAAGCCAAGCAGCAGAGGAAGCAACCACCAAGCAGCACTTTTACTCGTAGTTCTTCCTCCTTACAGAGAGATCCTAAAACAGTAGCAGCTAGGATCTTTACTCGAAGAGAACCTGACCTGAGAAGAGAGACGAGAATAGGAACTGCTTGGGAATGAGACCCAACAGCTCCAAAGGCTTTGTCACGGGTTTCAATAAGATCCAACAATTGTTTCAAAGAGTTCTCTTTTTCTGAGTCGTTGAAGAACTTCTGCGCAATTGCTCTATACATGGGCAACACTTGATAAGGTCCCGTATCCTCTCCACGATACCACGGTCCCTGGGAGCATCTCAAAATCAGCCAAGTACAAAACATAATGATATTCAGAAAATGTGAAACTAGTTTGAAAGATGCCCATAAAAATATTTCTAGAATATATTTTAGACATCTAGGTGTGGTTTTGGACAGGATTTGAACAAGCATGTGAATGTAAAAGTTATGTTCTATTGCAAGTTAAACTGAATAAGTACTAAAAAAGAATATTGTCATGAGTGTATATTTTTCGAGATTTTCCTTTATACTTTTCCTGACACTAAGCAACAATGATTCCAACGATGAATCTAGCTAATGTCTAACAAAATAACATAGTTGCCAGGCCAAGCATTCTTCTTAGACATATAGCTACTGAAACTGCACATCCAGAACTCTCTAGATAGTATTAAATCTATTTGTGGAAACCTAATGAAAAATTGATTTCTCCAGATAGTACATTGGTCAATACAAATCACATGCCCCAAGATAGCCATTACATATAGATTCTGAAAAGTTCATGCCACAGAAAAAAAAAAAAAAAGGCATTTATCCCAAATTGTTGTGGTTGGTTAGGGCTTGTATATAGCAATTATTACTTTCCTGCTGTGTTCTAGTTATAATGAAAGTCTCTATGACCAGATGTCCGCCTAACATCAGCCCTTGACATGTTGGCGCCAAATTCTTTTGTGAAGAATAAAACCTGATCCTAACCAGTCCACATTTTTTTGGTTTGGTTCCTAAAACTTAATCTGATGGATTAATAGGTAGGTCGTAAATCCTACATCTCATATTAGATCCACCAGAATGACGCAGTTACCCTTGGGCATCCAAACCCACAAAACCCAATAACACAACACATACACACCAAAACCGCAATTGCCTATTTATACTTATATTTATATATAATTATATATATAACTGATGTAGAATAATCAGGGTGTGCCTACTGCGTACCCTTTTCCTTCCAAGCCAATTGATTACAACTATCCTGTCACGGTTAGAGCCTATGTAACGCGGGTACGGCAAAATTGCCTTTGCACCTGCACCCGACACAAATCGGGTACGGATTCGTGCCCGACACGTGTCGGGCACAGTCAATCCGTGCCCCATTCGTGGTCAACGGTCAATGTAACGCCCCGATCCTGCGGGTACGGAGACGTTACTGCAACGTATATACGCAGGTCCGAAATACCCTCACGTATATACGCTAAGCATCAGTACAGGCAAGAATCAGAGTACGGAAGTAAGTGGTGCATTATACATTCCAACATATGAGTACAATACAAAGTTATCACCAGAGGTGATCCAATATTACATGAATAACATCACTGATATGCGCAATTGCGAGATACAAAGAGATGTACAAGTATGAACAGTACAAAAGGGCACTCACGAGTTTACTAAAGGAAAACTCGAGAGGCACAAGGGGGCCTGGAAGGATAGAGCTTCAGATGGTGCTGGAGATCCACGCTTCAGCTGCGCCACTCTGATCAGCAACAGGGAGAATCCACGCACTTCAAGCTCTATGACCTGGACATGAGAATCCAGGGGAGTCAGATGAAACTCCCCAGGCGAGTGGAGATACTAAAGCCAAGTGGCGAGCAAGGATAAGTATAAGTAAAGTGATAAATCAAATAAAGCCGAGGACGAGCAAATCTGATTGTATGGTTTCAGATCACGGCTCCATGAGACTAGTACATCGAAGGAATAATCCAAACAAGGAAACCCTCATCTATATACCTTTATCTCATGTCACCATAATCTAAGCACATACAACCCGACTGCACTCAGGGCATGATAAGATAATGAGCAGGAGGCAGGTGGATACAAGGAGTAAAGCAGGGCATGAGCAGTTAATATAATAATAACCATAAAGCCGAAAATCCGAAGTAAAATCCAGGACAAGCAAATATGGTAAGGCATATCACAGATTCAAAGCCGTTTAAGTTGCAGGCTTCAGTATGCGTCCCATTCCACATACCTCTACTTACAGCTTAAAGAGCCGGTTATTAGACACTTTATCATTACTCGTCTTACCCTGATATCTAGCTATGTGAACTAGCGTCCCAGCACACATAGATCCATATCCGAGTAAAGCAAGGTTGTTATTGGAAACCAGCGGGGGTATCAACGAACTATGTTTACAGTGGGTCCCGTACATACCCGGGACCACGGCCCAGGATTGTTCCGTTGCTTGGTGGACGGAACCAGCCGCAAGGCTAACAGGAGGGACTTATGTATGCCCTTATCATGATGGTACCAGGAAGGAGGGAGCCAGCACTCCCCTCGGTCGCCTGGAGGCCCACAGGTCAGACCGGAAGTTTTAGTTGCACAACATGCCTAATACCACTGTAAACACGAACACATATGATAGCCGCGAGTTTCCCCCGACCGATGCAAGTTGTTCCTTTATGAATTATTGGTGATTATCAGATTCCGGGAATGAGGAAGAACAAGTCAGGAATACAGGTATCACAGGAGTACTGGTTCGTACTATAATATATCACATGTGTATCAGGAGTACATTTTGTACTATCAAGATGTCAGGTCATCATTCCCGTTATCGTGATAATCATGAGAGTCAGTATGTCATGCGGGTGTTAAGTGATAGCATGACAGGAGGATGATATTAGACAGGTATCCAGTCATGTCAAGCAATTGATATAAGTCCGTGGCAAGTCATGTCATAACAAGGAGTCTTGCCAAGAAGTAGCATGTCCGATGTTAGGTGATAACAATCAGTTAACAGGTGATATACATGTGTTAAATAGTAACATGCATAAATGACAGGTATGAAGAAATGGCACGGTGGTAGAATAGTAGCTGAGCACAACCAAGCGGAGCTGAGCAAGCTGGAAGTACAGACAGCAAACAGTATTTAACACTGGAGCGTCTGGCGAGGTTACCGGGACGACTCGACTGAAGTGCGAGCGGTAAATCCGGCAGCAACTCGCCTAGACGAATCTAGTGGTAAAGCGCTGAACGCTGATCATGATAACCAGCGGAGCTGAACAAGCTGGAAGTACAGACAGCAAACAGTATTTAACACTGGAGCGTCTGGCGAGGTTACCGGACGACTCGACTGAAGTGCGAGCGGTAAATCCGGCAGCAACTCGCCTAGACGAATCTAGTGGTAAAGCGCTGAAACGCTGATCATGATAACCAGGCGGAGCTGAACAACCTGGAGGCACAAGCAGCGAACAGAGTTTAGACACTAATGCGCTCTGCGAGGTTACCGGGATACTCGGATTAAGATACGAGTAGAGAATCCGGCAGCAACTCGCCTAAACGAATTTAGTGAATAAAGTACTGAGCGCTAAGCATGCTCACCAGGCGGAGCTGAAAAACCTGACGATCCCAATCACGCCTCTTTCGACGAACAGTGAGGGACCGGAGGCTGAACTGAGAGACCTGCCGGTCCCAATCACCTCTCTTTCGAGATAGTGAGTGACGGAGGTCGAAGGGTCCGGAAGCCAAGTATGGTATGAGGCAGTACAATACATCACAGGCATGGTATATGTGCAAAGATGAAACTACCCTAGTACAAGCATTCGTCACAGAGCAATACATGTCCAGATATTGGCACTCGGCCATACACAAATACAGGGACTCAGCCCAATACAAAATACATGGAAACAGGGAATAAAAACATATATGTGACCCGACGAAGCGGGGAAACCCAAATGGAGGCGAGAGCGAGGACACTCGCCTAAATCACCGGAAAGCCGAAAGTCTGGAATCCTGGAACTCGCGCACGCGCCATAAAATAATATATAATTATGAGGAGAGAGAAAGTGAAGAGGAGAGAGAAAGAGTGAGAAGCCTAGAGAGAGAAACATATGGAAGGAAGAGAGGCACAAGGAGAGCGGGTTTGAAAAGTGAGACGCTGGGGGTCGCAGACGCGGGAGTCGCGTCGCGGGATTAGCAAACGCAGGAATCACAGACGCGAGAGTCGCGTCGCGGGAGTAGCAGACGCGGGAATCACAGACGCGGGAGTCGCGTCGCGGGAGTAGCAGACGCGGGAATCACAGACGCGGGAGTCGCGTCGCGAAGGAGCCACAAACGCGAGGTCCGCGTTCAAGTACGGATGCGAGGAAAACGCGGACGTGGACATGGGTTCTGAGTCGCGTTAACACAAGAAGAATACAAACGCGGGGCTCGAGACCCGCGTTCAAATCAGGACACGAGGAGAACGCAGACGCGGTCGTTGGTCCGCGTCGCGTAGAACGAGGAGAACACAGACGCGGGTAATCTCCGCGTCGTGTTAACAAGGATAGAACACAGACGCGGGCACTTAGCTTTGCGTCGTGCCGATACGATAACGCGAAGGCCGCGTTATGGAATGGCCTAGACGCAGAAGGTAAACTCCGCGTCTACCAGCAACAGATGGAAAAAGAGAGGGAGACAGGGAAAGGGTGAGACACAGAGATGGCCCAACTCCAAATCCAAACCAGTAAATGGTGGAAGTGAAGATGGTGCATGGTAATTAGTAGAGGGGATGATGATGAAGATGGAAGTTTGTCGGTAAGCATCACGTTACAGATTACCGGAATAATCGTAAACGATTACCGGAATAATCATCGGAGATGTTACCGACGGAGAAGAGCTCGGCCCCAATCCAAAAGGAGTGGCCGGCCCCTGAGTCTTGCCGGCGAAGAAGAAGCACGGCCCCAATCCAAAAGGAGTGGCGGGCCTTGAGTCTTGCCGACGAAGAAGAGCACGGCCCCATCCAAAAGGAGTGGCCGGCCCTGATAAGAATCATTTTCCAAATGGAGAAGACGATAGGAAGAGGAACCAGGAAGAGAGAGGAGAGAGAAAGTGTAGGAAAAAGAGAGGAAAATGAGGTGTATTATGAAATCAAAATGGGATTTAAAGGAGTGGGGTATTGATGTAAATAGAGGGAAGTAGTTTTTGGAATGAAGTGGGGGTATTTTAGGGAAGAGGGGAATCTTTTTTAATTAGGGAATGAATTGAAAGAGATGAAAGAAAGAA
>JAVJIF010031338.1:0-114813 GCA_038442645.1 Agave tequilana
AGACATCGTATAGTATCTCTTTCAGGACAACGGATGTAATTCTATCAAAGGCAATGAGCACCCAGAAGGCAGGCCTTGTGGAAAGCGTTTCAAATCAGTGCAGTAGTTGTAGATCATGTACTAGTCGATGAACCACAGTTTGATTTGCCTGATGACCACACACAAGCATCAGCGTTGAATCCCCTATAGGATGCAGTGAAGGGAGCTTGGATCCAATCAGTTTGCACAAGCCCACCCCTTGTTGCCCAATCCTCAGCATCCCACAGGCTTGAGCAGAGCCTCATCGCCTGATCCTTTGGGAATGCAATGCCATTCGCTTCATGTTGTTGAAGTCTCTGATTGGGACGCAATCGACTGAGAAACTGTAGACGAGTAATACATAACAACATATTTAGTGAGCATCGAAGTGAAATTAGCTACAATATTTAGATTAGAAAAAATGATTCAACGTTTCTTAGATTACATGATATGTTGTGGATTCCGTTGATTGAATAGGTGTGGAAGTCCGCTCTCGGATCAAACTAGAGGTAGAACTGCTGCTCCATGTTTCCCTTCTCTTCAGTGAACACATTGGTGTGAAGGATGGTGGGATCGCCACTGAGGTTTCCAAGGAACTCAAAATCAATCTCATCATGACTCGGTCCTTTGAGATGAGAGTTGTTACCTCTTTTCAAAGTGACGGTGTTGACTGTTGGTATTCTGCTTAACAAGAATCAATCTGACAACTAATCAAGATCACTGAGATATCAACAATCTAATTGGCCAGGTCGGCAATATCAGGTGGGAGGTTTTCCGTTCAATAGAACGTTCCTTAATTTAAGAACCACCTTTCAATTTTCTTCCTTGGTTAAAGCACCAATTAGACTGAATCTAAGTCAGTCTCGATATACTATAAAGTATATCCCCTGTATAAAGGACTTAATCCACTTATACAGTATTTGGAGTGAGGTACGCTTAGAGCGAATCTCCTTAAGACAATTATGTCCCCCGCACCGGTGCTAACGAGATAATGGACGCTGGTCTCCCAAGATACAACACTCCTTTACGGTATTTGTTTTTGGTTCGCATCCGTTCGCAGTCCAACAGGCTCGCAACCATTGGCCGTCCAACTGGTCTGACACCTGTTGGCGGATCGGTTCGAATCCTGACAGCGGAGCGGGTCCGTTAGCGGCGGAGCGGGTTTGGTTCGGGTAGCGGAGCGGCCCATACCCTTGAAACCTGATTCAAAAAGAACCAGGCCAGGTAGGGAACTCGAACTCGAACCCAGACCCGGACCGCCAGCGGCGGCGCGCGCGCGCGCATGCACACATGTGCGGGCGGGCATAGATCCTCCCAATCGCGCGCGAAAACTCCAAGTACCCAAAGGGCACGCCCTTTGTTCTCAATTTTCTCTATTTATACACCACAAACTTCCATCCCATGGCCAATGTGGGACTAAATGCTTTTAGCTACCTTTAGTCCCGTTTTGGCTTTGATTAGGCAATCTTTAGACTTGAATATCTCGTTCATTCGAAGTCGGAATTGAACATGTGAATATACCACGTTCATCCCAATGGAAGGAAACACACTCCAACCATCATCCAATTGATTCGATCAATGGATCTCGCCATAATTCAACTCGAAGATTCACATTTATATTCTTCAATTCCAACAATCCCCCACAATGAAAGGAGATTCAAGAAATGACACACAAAGAGACTGACTCTATTGTGAAAGGTACTTGAGAAAAGAAACTGCATAAGGATAGGTGAACTAGGTCTTGAACCTTCCATAGCGAAAGCTTTATCGGACTTACTGGCTAATCAGTGAACTAGGTCTTGAACTGTTTGCCGTTAGTGTAAGCCAAGTCAACAAGCTTCACACAGTGACTTTCCAAATTACTTTGGTTCTCGGTTGTGTCCGTTTTGGCCCTGGACATTCTTGGTTTCAGAGAGTATCTTTAGGGAATAACAGCCTCCATAGAAATTCTCAAAGAGCCGACCCAACTCTATACTCACATAGGTGATGGACCTATTAAGAGTAGTCTACTCTACTCCACTTGTTTAGTAACAAGATATAGGCATCATTAAAAGCGTTAAGCTTATCCTTAATCCACTTGTAGAAACACTTATGTGCACCTTAGGAATGGATTGGAGTCAAACTCCCAAGTGTTTACTTGCTGAGTCAATCATAACTAGTTTTTCCTCTTGAACTTAGTCCGTGGGATCTCCAGTCGCTAAGTGAGG
Organism: Agave tequilana; assembly: GCA_038442645.1. Classification (NCBI taxonomy): domain Eukaryota; kingdom Viridiplantae; phylum Streptophyta; class Magnoliopsida; order Asparagales; family Asparagaceae; genus Agave; species Agave tequilana. Next base: position 2,226 of record JAVJIF010031338.1, read on the forward strand.
TTTCCATTAAGCTGACTCGGTAAGGTTAGGCTTTTAGACCCATTCCCCTCGATGCGCAGTTTATACGCTCTCCACTTAAAACTTTAGTAAGCGGATCCGCTAATTATCCTTTGACGAGATAATTTCATTTGAAAGCAATTGCTTAACTTGCTTACAGCGTAAGCAATATCAGGTCTAGTGCTATTCATCAAATACATTAGATTTCCGATAATCTGATAATACTCCAACTGGCGTATTCCAGTTCCTTATTCTTATGAAGGTGGATGTATGGGAGAAAAGGATTTGTATTCTCCTTTATCCCATGATCCTTGAATCTTTCTATCATCTTATCCACGTAGTGAGATTGAGATAGACTGATTCCATCTGGTGTTCTGATAATTTTAATTCCTAAAATTACATCAGCAACCCCAGATCCTTCATGTCAAAACTGTTGGATAACATTCTTTTAGTGGACTTAATAATTTCAATATTAGTCCCAAGTATCAACATGTCTTCTACATAAAGACAAACAATGATACATGCATTTCCAACTGTTTTTCGTGTAAACACACTTATCGATAGATCCATCGGGTTTTAATTTTCTTGAAAATCCACTTACACCCATTGGTTTACTGTCATGAGGCAAGTTTACCAATTCCCAAGTATGATTACTTAGTATGGATTCTATTTCGCTATTTATAGCTTCTTTTCACATTTGTGCTTCTGGGGTTGACATAGCCTCTTTAAATGTTTGAGGCTCGCTTTCAATAGCGTATGCTATGAAATCTGGACCAAAAGATTTTGAGATTCTAGATCTCTGACTTCTTCTTGGTTCAATTTTTGCATTAACATTTCGTTCCTCGGGGCTTTCGTCCCTGAACGCCATCTCGTGTGTTCTTTTTCCAGAAGTCTTATCTGCTTCCCGTTTGTACGGAAAGATATCTTCAAAGAACACAGCATCTCGAGATTCGATAATCATGTTTACATGAATATCTGATATTTCTGATTTATGCCAGAAATCTGTAGGCACTACTATTCAAGGCATAGCCTATGAATATGCAGTCCATAGTTTTTGCTCCCAACTTAGTCTTTTTAGGTAATGGTGCTAGCACCTTTGCTAGGCACCCCCACATTTTGAGGTAATGGTAGGAAGGTGTCCTTCCATGCCATAACTCGAATGGTATAAGACCAAGTTTCTTGTGGGGTACTCTATTTAGAATATAATTTTGCAGTTAATAGAGCTTCCCCCCACAAGTTCTGCGGAGCTCCAGAACTTACGAGCATGGAATTAACCATCTCCTTCAAAGTTCTGTTCTTCCGTTCAGCAATTCCATTCTGCTGAGAAGTGTATGGTGCTGTAGTTTGATGGATTATACCAAAACTAGCACATAACTCACTAAAATCATTTGATTCATATTCTCCGCCTCTATCGGATTTTAGAATCTTGATTTTCTTGTTGAGTTGATTCTCAACTTCGGCTTTATATGTTATAAACATATTTATTGCCTCATCCTTACTGTTTAAAAGATACACATAACAGTATCTTATACTCATCAATAAAAGTAATGAAATACTTTTTACCGCCTCTAATTGGCATAAACTTCAAATCACACAGATTGCTATGAATTAACCCTAAAGGTTCTGTATTTCGATCAATTGAGTGAAATGAATTTTTCGCCAACTTGGCCTCAACACAAATCTCACACTTGCGAATTTCTTCCAAGTTGAGTTTAGGAATATATCCCAGATTAGATAAGTTCTTCAAAGACTTGTAATTTACATGCCCTAATCTAGCATGCCACAAAATAGGAGACTCAAGCAAATAAACAGAGAATTTCTTTTATTTATAAGCTTCGGGTACAAATACACGGACTTTTGTCCACCATTGCAACATTATCTTTAAAAAGACCATCAACAAGATTCTTGTTCTACTTGAGATGGCTGCGACATTCATTCGCCTTATGCCCCTCTTTGTTGCAGATGTAGCAGGTTCCCTTGAAGCGCATGTTCTTGCCTTCTTGGACCTTGCCTTTGTACCCCTGGGAAGTCTTCTTCCGCTTTAAGCCTTTGGAAGTAGACGCTTTCCCCTTGAGTCTTCGATCACATTGGCTTTTGCTTCGTAGAGTTCTTACTGCTCCTTTTCTCGGACTTTCTGTTGTCCTCCTCGATTCGAAGCCTCACAATGAGATCTTCCAACTTCAACTCCTTTCGCTTGTGCTTCAGGTAGTTCTTGAAATCTCTCCACGTAGGTGGGAGTTTCTCCACGATAGTAGCAACCTGAAAGGTTTCAGGTAGGATCATACTTTCGGCTTCTATCTCGTGCAAGATAAGTTGGAACTCTTGCACCTGACTGATTACAGTCTTGCTGTCCACCATTTTGTACTACAGAAATCGTCCTACGATGAACTTCTTGGTACCCAGCATCCTCAGTCTTGTACTTCTTGTCAAGATTGGCCCATAACTTCTTTGCCGTTGTAATAGGACTGTAGACATTGTAAAGAGAGTCATACAGTCCATTTAAAATATATTTCGGCAAAGGAAGTCACATTGAGTCCATGCATCAGTTGCAGGCTCTGGTGGATCTTCTTGCAGGAATCTGGCCAGATGAAGAGTGGTCAAGTAGAAGAGCATCTTCTGTTGCCACCTCTTGAATTCTGTGCCATCAAATTTTCCTGGCTTCTCCAGCTTCGGGTTAGGAAGTGGAGTTGGCATCAAAGCTTGCATGTTTTGATGCCTTGCTTGAGCTATCTTGATTAGTCTCAGACATTTTCTGCAAGTTCAAGCAGAACAGAAGTAAGAAACTTCAATAATAATTGTCTTAAGATTGTTGGTATTCTGCTTAACAAGAATCAATCTGACAACTAATCAAGATCACTGAGATATCAACAATCTAATTGGCCAGGTCGGCAAATATCAGGTGGGAGGTTTTCCGTTCAATAGAACGTTCCTTAATTTAAGAACCACCTTCAATTTCCTTCCTTGGTTAAAACACCAATTAGACTGAATCTAAGTCAGTCTCGATATACTGTAAAGTATATCCCCTGTATAAGGACTTAATCCACTTATACAGTATTTGGAGTGAGGTACGCTTAGAGCGAATCTCCTTAAGACAATTACGTCCCCCGCACCGGTGCTAACGGGATAATGGACGCTGGTCTCCCAAGATACAACACTCCTTCACGGTATTTGGATAGCACTACCAAATCACCGTACTGTCGAACCGTAGTCAACCAATATCTTCACAGGATCGTTGAAGCAGCGGGACAAGGACAAATTTCGAATGAATATTTGCCTTTACTTTGGAGGAGCACCCACTGTTGAGGACGAAGGAAGGTTGAAGAATATTCTTCTTTAGAAGTCACAGATTCAGACAACAATTCTATAAAAGAATCTGTTGAATTTTCTGAGCCTTCTTTCAGAACGAATTTTGTAGAATCTCCTTTGGAAGTTGCTTCAGAACCAAATCTCCCACTTCTCGTTAGAAGTTACTTCAGAACTTCACTTCCAGTTCTGAACGAAGAACCTTCACTTCCAGTTCTGAAGGAAGAACCTCACTTTCAGAGTTCTGGACGAAGAACTTCACTTTCAAGTTCCGGACGAAGAACTTCACTGTCAGAATTCTGGACGAAGAAGAACTTCAGTTTCAGAGTTCTGGATGAAGAAGAACTTCAGTTCCAGTTCTGAACTCAGAGAGAGAGAGAGATTTTGTTTGGTGTTAGTGTTGTAGTTGTTTTTCAATTGAGAGATTGGAGTGCTATATATAGCACTCCAGGAGGGGCCAACAGGTTCGAACCCAAACTAAAGGCTGCAACCTTTGGCCGTCCAACAGGTTCGCAACCGTTGGCAGTCCAACAGGTTCGCATCCGTTGGCAGTCCAACAGGCTCGCAACCATTGGCCGTCCAACTGGTCTGACACCTGTTGGCGGATCGGTTCGAATCCTGACAGCGGAGCCGGTCCGTTAGCGGGGCGGAGCGGCCCATACCCTTGAGACCTGATTCAAAAAGAACCAGGCCAGGTAGGGAACTCGAACTCGAACTCGAACCCGGTCCCGAGCCCGACCGGCACCGCCGCCGGCCGTCGCCAGCGGCGGCGCGCGCATGCACACATGTGCGGGCGGGCATAGATCCCTCCCAATCGCGCGCGAAAACTCCAAGTACCCAAAGGGCACGCCCTTTGTTCTCAATTTTCTCTATTTATACACCACAAACTTCCATCCCATGGCCAATGTGGGACTAAATGCTTTTAGCTACCTTTAGTCCCGTTTTGACTTTGAATTAGGCAATCTTTAGACTTGAATATCTCGTTCATTCGAAGTCGGAATTGAACATGTGAATATACCACGTTCATCCCCAATGGAAGGAGAACACACTCCAACCATCATCCAATTGATTCGATCAACGGATCTCACCATAATTCAACTCGAAGATTCACATTTATATTCTTCAATTCCAACATTGACGGCTCTGTTGAGACTAATCTGTCGTGAGAGGTGAGGGGGAGAGTTTTCTGACGAGAGAGGTGAGGATAAAGTTGAAATTTTGCAATATTTATTTGTTTAAAGAAGATTGCGCTATTTTGGATAATTTGGGGGTGTGTGTTTATCATTTTGTCGAGTGTATTTAGTGGATTTGTGTGTTTATCACTTGTGTGTGTGTGTGTGGAGTGAGAATAACCGCGCCTTTTATTTTATGATGGGTATGGGCCATAGGGCCCACTAGCTTTCATTTTTGTTTTGTCTCACTCTCTCTCTCTCTCTCTCGCCTTCGAGAGTCTCGATCATGGCGGAATACGATCCCCTAGACTACTGGACCCGGTGGCAGGTTCCCGTCTGCTTCCTCATCGTCGCCGCCCCCGCCGCCGTGGCGGCAGCCGCTCTCTTCAGATCGGAGCCCGACCCGATAAGGCCCTCGGATCTGTGGCGACCCTGCTGGAAGCGGGTCCACCCGCTGTGGCTCCTCGCCTACCGAGCCCTCGTCTGCGCGCCGCAATGTCCTACTTCCTCATCGATATGCTCCTCTATCGCGGCCTCAGGGCTTTCTACTTCTACACTGAGTGAGAATCTCTCCATCTAAATTTGAATTTTTTCCCCTTCTTTATTTTGATCGAAAAGGTGTGATTTTTGATAAAGGTGGTGTAAATTATGTTGTAAATGAGTGATCTTGCGGTTTGAAATCAAAGAGGATTGCATCGAAATCAGACCTTGATGTTTTCTCTGGTTAAATTTATCGGAAATGAGTTGTCTTGCTGACGAAATCATGGAATTGCATAAATAATAGTCTGATTAGTTTTCTGGTTATATTGTTTGCAGGTGGACATTTGCACTAGTGATCTTCTATTTTTTGGTATGTTTCTGTAATTTGATTTACAACATTATTATGTCTGCAGATAGCTGACTTATAATAATATGTTCAATGCAATGTGTGCTTGTTTGTAGATTGCAACGTTTGTATCAACTCATGGCTGCTGGGTTTATTCAAGACGGCATGCCACTGAAAATGAGGAGGTTGTGAGAAGACTTTTGGAAAGTGATTTTGAAGCGAACCAACCTGAAATTTTAACATCTAGAACACATGAACACGGTAATGCGATTAAACTGCAGAACTATCAGGGGCAAGCTGAGAATGAACAAGTTGCTGGATTTTGGGGATACATGATGCAAGTTGTATATCAAGTAAGTCTCTGCTGCATGTTTCGTTCTGTAGATTGACAACACTGGCCAGCAATAGGGTGTGGATAATAAATCTTGTCACTGATTTTGTTGTTATATAATTACTTCAAGTAGAATTCGTTAACTGCCTATCATATTTTTTTCTTTTTTTTAACTTGCATCAGTTATGATTCATTTCAACCCTAATGTCGAGTAATATAGAATTGAAATGGTTTGTTCACTGGAACAGACGAGTGGAGGTGCTGTTTTACTGACGGACATCGTTTTTTGGGGTCTACTAATTCCATTTGCATCGCCAGATTATCTCAGTCTCAACCCAGTAAGTATCTTATTCTTGAACGATTTTCTAGCATGACCTTTAAAATACTAATCAGATGACCTTTAGAATACTGAGTACCTTTCTTGTTCAAAGCATATCTAGCTTCCCACAAGTATACCGTGAAGTACTTTCTCACCCCAATAACTACAGATTGTTGACCACCATCTGAGAGAGTGCATAATTTGATGCCGATGCTAGCTTTTATACTTTAGAAGTAAATTTTCTTATATGTGTCCTAGTTCTTCAGACAAAGGCTAAATCTACTTTTTCTTGTATGATGATGGAAATAACTGAATTCTATCATTGAGTTTTCATTTCAATATGTAAAGGGTAGTAGTGCTTTGCAAATAATCCATATATGGCACTATTCAAATTGATGTTAATCTTATGTTGTCTCTTTGCAAATAATTCATATATGACACTATTCAAAATTGTTGTCAATCTTATGTTGTCTAATTCATTTTACCCGCTTGTCTAATTCATTTTCCCCGCTTCTCTACTTGTAGTTCATTTTATTGTACTAGCAAAATGTTTTCTTTGCATCAAATGCAAACGGTTTAGGGTGGATATAAAGAAGAACAGTGAAAAAGATTCCGGGGCAATTATATTTGACTCATTAGGGAGATTAGTGAAAATCCTATAATTTAGTTTCTGCAAATAATTTGGCTGAAGAACTAGCCTTGGCTCAAGATCATGATAAGCTTGTTGGCAGTTAGGCCAATTGTGTTGCTCTGCATTCTTCTCATGAAAAACCTCTTGATTTTCTTCTAAGTTTTTAACTTGTATTTCTAAGATTTGGCTGGTTGAACTTGAGAGCCCCTGGAGGCACCAAAATCCTATTTGCTTTCCTTCTTATTTAAACGGTGTCAAAAGCAGCCATTTAAGAGTGACAATGGTTCCGGCACTAAGCAAGGCCCCGATCTTAAATCCTTCTATCATTTTAATGTCGTAAACTTATTATTTTATGAAATTAATACTATGACATTTTAGAGTCTAAAACCTTTATCATCTTGTCATAAATTCCCAGTTCTTGGATAACTTCATCCGTAAAACACGGTTCTGCTCGAGCAAGATGTAATTTTAATATGAGTCATTTGAAGCACATATTCAAGTATGTGAAACAACTTCACAGAGAATCTCTCTTTTCAAGTCAGACGATGAAAATGGGGATGAAAAAATGATGGTAATGGCAGGCAACGATGATTTCAAAAATCTTTTTTTGAGAAGTAGGGCAACCGATGACCCGATATATTATGATGATTTCAAAAAAACTTAGTTGTACATGATAATTCTTATATATATATATCTCTCTCTCTCTCTCTCTCTATATATATATATATATATATATATATATATATATATATATATATATATATATATATAGAGAGAGAGAGAGAGAGAGAGAGAAAAATGTATATCAGCCTGCGACTGAGAGACTCTCTCAGCCTGCGGTGACGTGGCTCAATATTTGTCACCGCACTAACTTGCGGCCCGCTTATAGGAAGAAGTTAAATTACTAAATACCCCTTATGAAAAGCTACTCTTTGGGTAACTTTCGTTATTGTTTATTATTATTTCCTCACAAGGCATTTTTTTGACCGCTCGTTGTCAGATTTAGGTTATTGTTTATTATTATTTTTCCCTATTTTTTTGCCGCTCTTTATACGATTTAGGCAATAGAAAACAAATTATTTTAAAACACTGCGACCAGGTCGCAGTCATGTACATTGCAAATGTGAACAAGTGCGATCCGGGTCGACACTGCGACCTAGGTCGCAGTCATCTACATTGCAAACGTGAACAATTGCGAACCGGGTCGACACTGCGACTAAGGTCGCAGTCATCTACAGTGCATATGTAAACAACAGCGACCCGGGTCGACACTGCGACCAAGGTCGCATAAGACTACAGTGCAAACATAAACAACTGCGACCCGGGAATTAAAAAACAGATGACGTTAGATACACTGCGACCATGGTCGCACGACACTACACCGCATATTGAAACAACTGCGACCCAGCGACCAAGGTCGCATAAGACTACAGTGCAAACATAAACAACTGCGACCCGAGAATTAAAAAACAGATGACGTTAGATACACTGCGACCATGGTCGCACGACACTACACCGCATATTGAAACAACTGCGACCCATGTCGTCAGTATGTAATAAAAAAGAAAGGACGTATCATATACTGCGACCAACGTCGCATTCGTCTACAACGAAAAGTCCCCCCCAAAAAAAAAATTTTAAAACTCTACGATCTAAGTCGCACAGATCGGTAACTATAATTTTAACAACTGCGACCGAGGTCGACAAATAGTGTATGAAAAAAAATTTAATTTAAAAAAATATTAGCAAGGTCGCATACATATACATCGCTTTTTCAAAAACACTGCGACCATGATCAAAATAGAAGGAAATGAAAAAACTTGAAAAAAATTAAAACATTTTAGAGCTGTAAATTTTTTTGAAAGGAAATGTTTTTACATAAGGTAAAAAGTTGTGAGTGAGGGTATTTTCGGAAAATACAATGTTGAGGTGACTGATATTAAATTAGGCGGGATTTTTCAGGATTTTGTCCGCCAAAATTTATGAAAGATTTGCGGCTCTGATGTTGCCACGTCCCGCCGGCTGAGAATCTCTCAGCTGGCGGCTGAGGTACAGTAACCCCATATATATATATATATATATAGAGAGAGAGAGAGAGAGAGTCTTGTGTTATTCCGTTGAAGTTGATCTATATTATTTCAAGTATCTATAAATCAAAAATCAAGTGTTTTGAATATTTTTTGTCCATCCATCGAGCGGCGCAAAATGGACGGCCGAAAGTAGTGAGTTGGTTAACAGTTTGATCATGATCTCAACATTTAGAAAACCCTACAAATCAATTTTTATTAGGTTTCAAATGTTTTATACCGTTAAACTAAGTAACTCAATGTTTAGACCGTCTGTTTTTTCCCTACTTGATGCATAGACAAAAATTATTCAAAACACTTTATTTTTTGTTTATAGATTCTTAATATAATATAGATCAACTTCAACGAAGTGGATCTTGTATTCGAATATCGGATGTTGGTATTTAAGTGGGAAGAATTTGGCCATTTGATCATGATCTCAACATTTAGAAAACCCTACAAATCAATTTTTATTAGGTTTCAAATGTTTTACACCGTTAAACTAAGTAACTCAATGTTTAGGCCGTCTGTTTTTTCCCTACTTGATGCATAGACAAAAAGTATTCAAAACACTTTATTTTTTATTTATAGATACTTAATATAATATAGATCAACTTCAACGAAGTGGATCTTGTATTCGAATATCGGATGTTGGTATTTAAGTGGGAAGGATTCGGCCTCGAATCCTTCCGGAATGACACTAGTCTCTCTCTCTCTCTCTCTCTCTCTCTCTCTCTCTATATATATATATATATATATATATATATATATATATCATATTCTCATATTCTTCATTTATTTGCTGTCTGCTTCCTGGCAGGTAAGGGGGTGCATTCATAGTCTAAATGCTGTATTTCTTATACTGGATACTGCCCTCAACAGAATGGTAATTTTAATGCTTTACTAAAGAAAGTAGTTCAATGTCCGTACTTGTGTGATGAGATTAACCTGAATGTGACTTTTGTTCTAATTTTCAGCATTTTCCATTTTTCCGGATGGCGTATTTTGTTCTGTGGAGCTTTTCATATGTGATGTTCCAATGGATCTTGCATGCATGCGGCCTTCATTGGTAAAATTCTTATGCTTCAGATGATCCATCAGGAAACTTTCAATGTGACTTATGTCCATCAGGAAACTTTCAATGTAACCTTTGAAGATATTTTTACTCTTGATTTAGCATAAAAATTTAATACTTCATGCTTTTCTAGGTGGCCGTACCCTTTTTTTGATCTGGCGTCTCCTTGGGCTCCCGCGTGGTATTTGTGTATGGCGTTATTTCACATCCTTGTTATGGCATGTACAGCTTGATTGTGAAAGCTAAGAACTCTGCTTGCTGTAAATTTTTCCACACGCCTATGTAAGGGCATGGTAGCATCCTAGGGTTTCTTACATGTGTAATTTTCTCAATATCAGAAGATAAAATTTGTATAATTGTACCACTGATATTAATAATATTCAATTTACTTTTGTAACAAGCTAGTCCTTGATTCCACATTAGATTTGTTATCTGCTATGCTTGTCGGGGCCTATCTCTAAAGAAATTTCTGAGAAATATGGGTGTGATCTAGTTCACGAATTGATGGTAAATGGAGAGCAATTGCCGAAGGAAGGCCATCAAATTTGTAGCTTTATTCTTTTTTGCACTCGAAAATGAATACAATCCTTTTATTCTTTTTAATTTTATTTTTGGGTTACAAATGCAGGTTTGTTTGATAGTAAATATATTTGGATATAGTGCATCCTGGTACAGTCTGGACCAAATCTTGGCGAGCAAAATGATTTTCTACACTCAGCAGCTGCGTCACCAATCTTCTCACTTTTTTTTCTCACTGGCTACATGAATCCTTTTTTTCTCTGTTCTGCTTTGTTGAGTTAGCAATGGAAAATTTATGGATAACATATCCAGAAATTTTGAAGATTGATTTTATTATATGAACTCCTGCATCAAAAGTTTGTGTTTTCAGATGTTTACACGTCAAAATATTTTGTGCATCCTGAATTAATGATTTACAAGCACTCATGTAAGCAATTATATTCAGCTTTATTCTTCAAACTAACCTAGTAGAAGAGAATTTTTAATCCATTATTATTTTTATTAGTCAAAAACATAGTGAAAGGAAATGCCATTATTTTGAAGAAGCATTTGTGTAATCAATTATATTAATAATAATATTATAACACAAAATAAAATGGCATACTTAAATTAGATTGAATCCAATGGCATATTTAAATTTTGCAATCAATTGGACCCAAACTTCATGCCCCCGTGATGGTGAAACATTATTTAAGTTTACTAGAATGGAATTTGGATACAAAAGTGTGTTCGATGGTAGTTGATAATGTCTCTGCTAGTGATTTTATGGTCAGACATTTGAAATTATGGCTTTTTGACAGATCACTTTTTCTTTTATGTGGTGATTTGCTTCATGCTAGATGTTGTGCTCTCATTCTTAATTTGATTGTTCAAGATGAAGTAGCAAAAATTAATGAGCCTCTTACAAAAATCAAGAGACTATAAGATATTTGAAAAGATCAACTTATGCTATGATAACTTTAAAATTGTACTTAATCAATTTCAGCTCAAGGGCCGTAAAAAGTTGCTATATATGGATGTCCAAACTAGACGAGTCAACCTTTAAAATGCATGATATTGCAATACGTTTAAAGGAAGCTTTTGAGCTATTAAAGCAAATAGATAAAATTATAAGCATAATCTATTAGAAGAAGATCGGAAAGTTGCAGTTGTTATTCGTGATTGCTTAAAACATTTTTATGATGCAACTTGTCATTTTAATGGTACATTAAATATATTCTTTCCTGGTATTTATCTTATTCAGCTTGTATTAAAACATTTAAAAAATAGTCTACATGAATTTATAAAAAGGATGGTTGGTCCAATGGAGGAGACGCTTGTAAAATATTGGAAAGAATATAGTTTGGTGTTGGCTATTACAGTGTTGCTTGATCCAAAGTTTAAAATGGATCTAGTGAATTATTATTATGAGCAGATTTATGGTTTTGAGGCCGAACACTATATTAAAATGATTCGTAGCGCATTTGTTGACATGTACTTATGGAGGTAGTCTTTCTCCTCCAATGAGTTTATTGGAAAGTGGTAGAGACAATGATGATGGTCATAGCTCATTAAAAGAAGACAAATTGAGTGACTTTGATAGGTAATATAAAAATGCTCGTTCTTCCAACATTACTCGCCTATCAAAAAAAACCGAGTTGGATATGTACTTGAATGAGCTTGTCGAAAGAAAATTTTAATATTTTGGAGTGGTAAAAAGTCAATGCTTCAAAATAGCTCACGATGTCTTAGTTGTTCTAACTACTACCGTTGCATCAAAATTGGCGTTTAGTGTTGGTGGAAGAATTATTAATGAGGAACACGCATTTGTGCTTCCAAATATACTAGAGGCATTATTAATTACTAATGATTGGATTGAATCAAGGAGGGCAAACAATCAAAATTTGTTCTTCATAATCATCATTTATAACTGTCGATGCATCAAAACATGACACTTGATTATTTTTATTTTTTTTGGTAATTAGATGAAATTGTTGCTAGCTCTATGTCCATGCGCGGATAGTGTTTTCATTCTTGATTCTAATGATAAGTTCTAAGATTCTGCAACAATTTTAATATTTTCTCAAGCCCATAAAGTTTGTAAATAGTTATACTGACACTGTTTTGTAGGAGACATGAATTGAGAGTTTTAGAAGCTATCTTAAGTTTGATTTTGATGAAAACTTGGAGCACTACAATTAGCATCAAGAATCTAGTGATGATTTCTTGGATGATTGCCTTTTATAATGCTTAATCATGAACCTATATGTGTTGCCATTGACGAAACACAAAATAGACTATTTTGGTTTATTTTTGCACCCTTTTAAATTCTTTTTTTTTTTTTTTTTTTTTTTTTTTTGGTGTTTTACCCTATAATTTATGTTGTGTGTCTTCCCCTATAATTTATGAACATGTGAAAACCAGGTTCTTGGTTTTGGTACTGCAAGCCTGAAATCATTGAGCATCTACAGCGAGCATGGAAGTTCTGTGAAATCGTTGAGTTTCTTGTACGATATTTATATCCTACAATTTGCAAGCAAATGCATACTTTCAGATTATTCTATAAATCGTTGAGTTTCTTGTGAGATATGGGTACACTAAAGGCAGAATATGCTATATATGCTTTGTGAGAAACTATCATGTTGTAATTGAAATCGTTGAGCAATTGATCAGAATTCAATGCTTCTTACAGTTAGAGAACCCAAGATAATTCATGGTATAATTCATAATGATGGGGAGAAACTTGTCAGTGTTGCAAAATTTGTTAAACAATATTGTGAATAAGGAGAAACAATTAGGTCAGATGCTTTCACATGAATTATATGTTAGGAGAGGATTCCTATTGTTGAAGGGTCATTACATTTACGGAAGAATAACTTTAAGGCCAGATGTTGACACCTATAATAGATACTCCTTTGCAATTCGAAGAGGATTCTCTGATTGTTTTAGATGAAGTATTGTTGGTTGATGTTGAAGAAGACTGGGACATGTTTGGGATCTTTGAGATGATCTTTATGCGTAAACATGATTTCACGTTATGTTATTCTTGTTATATATATAATGCCATCTCGATCATATATTCAGCAGAAACTGGTAATTAATAATGTTTCTTATTAATTATATATTTATCTTTTACATGAAACAGCAGGGATTGTTGTCATTTTCTTTGAGCAGTATTCATTTCTGTCATACCTTACATTTACTTGGAGAATGTCTTATTTCCATTGCTTTGGGTACCACCATTAATATTACAACTCTATATTCAGGAAGACCTCGCACAAATGGGTGTGATGATGTTTTGTGACAATTGTCAGTCGATTTCATGGTGAATGACTGTTTCTGAGCTGCAAGTATCGAAAAATAGCCCCAGTTTGGTCAAATAAGTTAGCTACATAATACGTCGTGTACATGGAAATGAAAATAAAAGTAAAGAAAAAGAAAGAAAGCATCAGTTTTGTGATGTCATTATCGAATTATGTGATGAGTTTCGGCTTGGAGTTCAGCTTCTGAGTTCTTCTATTTGATTCCTAGTGAAAATAGCATCAATGCACACCTTGTACTTGGTCAAAACTTTTATGTGACACACTCATAATTCTTCAATTCTGGATATCATTTGTGAACATACAGGTCCCAAAGAATTCCAAAGGCATACAAGACGGAGAGTAACATTTGAAATGTGTAAATAATCAATAACCATCATAATCAATAACCATAACAAAGGACTACAGAGAGCTGCTATATGATTCAACAAGCTTCACACACTAACAAATCAAATTGGGAATGCACACTTGAACATAATGTCACATTTCAATGGAGCTTTTTAATGGTTTCAGCATCAACCTTGGAGGAAATAGTCAACACATCGGTATCCATGCCGCTGTCAAACAGTGCCTTCTGAATAACCACAGTGCCAGGACTAGAACTGCCGAAACACGGCAATAGTAAGAGGAGGGTGCTTTGTGTCTCTGTTCACTTGGAAGTGCGCCAGCCCTTTAGGGAACACAAAATGTCTCCGGCCTCAATCACCTGAGAGAAGAGCCTGTTCTCCCAATCGACAAATCCAACCTCCAGCCACCCTTGTAGAACGGGAAGCAACCCAGAGGAGCGAGGGTGAGTGTGTGGTCCATTGATGCCGTTGGGGGCAAATCTCTGAGAGCTGCATAGACACAATCTGGCCAGTGAGTGCATGGAACTCGACCTGGCTTGCTCTCTTCACAGTGAAGGGCTAGTCTGTGGGTGCAACACCACGGATGGTGTCTCTGAATGCCCTGAAAACAAATTTTGGCTGGGTTCCATCAGGGAACGAGTAGTCTGTTGTGAGGTCAGGGTCCCGGTATGGACACAGAGAAGGTAGGAGAGAACGATGGCGAGGAGTAGGAATGTATTGGGAGCCATTCCTTTATGGAGATGGATTGTTAGGGAGTGTAGTTGGGGTATACTAGTGTATTTGCATGAATTGCTTTTGGATTGAGGGGAGAGATGAGGGGAAGTTGAATGAGTATTGGATCATTTCATTCATAGTTGGATGCGGGCATTGTTTTCTGTATGCTCTTGTTTTGTGGTCAAGTCGGCAGATGTTCTGCCAACCTTAATCAAAATTCAGATTAAACCCTCTGATGGAGGCTTGCAATGGATTGATAATATTGAAATTAAAAATAGCTGAAGCAAAACTGACCCGTTCAATGTATATGTTATTGTTGCAGAAGGTAGCGCATCAATTTGATAATTGTGCTACTGTTATATTCCAGATTTTCGTCATCAATCTGAAATATAGATACATATCACTGAAACTTACCGTTGCATTATAATTTTTAGTGTCCCTATTTCAATTTAATGTCTCCCAATTTCAGTCTCATAATACATTAAGTGCAATTGTGTAATAATAACCTGTAAAGATAAAGAGCTCCGTCCGTGTTTTACAAGACAAGCCTAATATCATAAAGAAAAAAAAAATGGAATAGCATAATCCAAATAAGTTAAAAATAGTGCAAAGTTGGCCAACCAAAAAGCCTGTCAGCATTTGATTTTAAATGAATAGCACTTGTTTAATGCGTCTGTTCTACGTGAAAGATAGTGGTATGACAATCTCTCCCAACAGATATCATGCCATGACATGGTTCCATCTTCCTCGGATCAAATCCTTGCACAGCCCAAAATGCTCAAATCTGGCGTTTGCTCTATTGCCAGAGCAATTCAACCTGGGTGAACTCTTTTTGTCTTCTTCCTCGTAAATTCTTCTCCTAGTACTCAGTCCTGCAAAATAAAGCTCATTTTGCAGCTGCACAGCTCGGAGAGGAGGACACCATCTTTTGTTTCATCCAATATTTCATTACTCGTTATTGTTATGCATAAATTTAGAAAACAATGTTTGTCTTTCAAGAGTCTACTCAAACTTAGGAAATCTTAATTCCACACTGGCGCTCTTAAGTATCATCTTTAGACTACATGCCTCGGAACATCGGTTACAAACATGTCACACCAAATGAAACAAACCACCATTTCAAATGAATGACAAGTGAGAGAGTTGCAACATGCATGAGTTAACATCTCTACTACTGCAATGTAAACTTCTTTTTTTTTCAATTAATTTGGTCTCAAGTTACTTCTTATGACCTCATGTTTTATAAAAGAGATTAACGGA
Organism: Agave tequilana; assembly: GCA_038442645.1. Classification (NCBI taxonomy): domain Eukaryota; kingdom Viridiplantae; phylum Streptophyta; class Magnoliopsida; order Asparagales; family Asparagaceae; genus Agave; species Agave tequilana. The sequence continues at coordinate 18,085 of JAVJIF010031338.1, forward strand.
CTATCAAAATATTAAATTATTATTAAAATTATTTAGATATAACATATCAATAGTGACATAGAACTTAATATATATCGCTTTGTGAGTCACATTAGACTTGATTAACTAATATTTATACCATTTGCGGAGTTTTTTTTTCAATGTAAAAAAGCAAGTTTTAAAAATTCTAAAAATGTAAATTCACCATCGTTGAGGCTTTCTCATGCGTGGAGCCCATGTCGAGCGGAGCCCATGTCATTGTAAGCTTTTTTTTTTTTTTTTTTTTCAGGCTTGAAAACAAACACGACTGATGTGTCCGCGCGCTACAGTCCCTGCTCCAGCATCAGTGCCGGAACTTTGAGGTTGCAAATGCGTTTGCCTATAACACGTAAATTGACTCAAGATTACATAACAATTCTCTCTTCCAGAGACCTTAGTCTTCTTGCAAAAAACTAAAATTCAGTGACAAGAATCATACAAAGAAAAAGCAAAAGTAAATAAGTTGTCATATGAAAACCAGATAAAAGAATTCACATCGATTTACATTCCAAGAAATACCTTTGGTAAAGCTAGAAGTGCTTCAAGATCCTCGCAAGTATATGCATGTGGGAAAATAAAGTATCCAAAATTAGGATGCTGAAAATAAATAAGAGAATCAAGTATCCCAAAACTTAAGATACCGAAGAGACGGGGGTCATAAAAATCATTTCTGCAATAAATCAAGAAACCACGTTAAGTGAAATATTTGCTAAACATACCACCAAGTAGCCTTTGTGCTTTCAGTCGAAAGCTAGTTACCTAGTACAAACCAGACGCCACTCATATTTCATATTTCAAGAACACAGGATTTTATCAAAGACAACAGCAATTCCTTCAGCACGTTTCCAACCCTACCATAATCCTGCCCTAACTCGAGTAAAAACCGAACAAAGGATCAAAACTTTTGCTAACTTCTCATGTGGCACTGTAACAATATCCATCAACACAGGCGAGCCACCAGGAACAACGAAACAAAACAGCAACATGCACAAAACAATAAGATCAAGATGCCAGAATCACCCCGGGGAAATAAGAATATGGTGGAACATAAAATGTGATAAATAGAGAATCTAGGTTAGCGTTGATTTGAAAATTAGGCCAATGACTTTGTGGTGAAATATGTTCCCCAAATAACATGAACCATGGCAAATGACTATAAATTTGCTCATGTATTATATTAGCATAAAAGCCATAGTAACACCTTTAACCAAAAAGAATAATATCCTAAACAGTTTCATCCAATCTATTATGAATTCTCGCACTATATGGACAACAACCTATATGTAAATCTGCCCCACAACTGAGCATATACAAAACATTTCACCAATAAGACATAACAACCCAGTAACATAACACATTCTCTTTTCTGATTCCTACACTAGTTTGTTACTCCTTCAAATATCTAAAACTTGCTCATGGGCAACAATACACTGCATGTACATCAGTTTTTTTTCTCATAGTCAGATTAAAAAGCTCAATTCCCCCATATTGCCGATATTACCCTATACAATCTTGCTTATATGTATCTGAATCGGCAATGATAGTCAGATTTAGAAATACAAAAACTTATCCTAGATGAAAGCCTAAGACAAAAAGAATATAGTAGTTCAAGACATCAGAAGATTGTCATATAAAGATTCCTGGTTAGACTAGCTAGTTAGTACTTTTATAAAAAATAAATAAATAAATAAATAATTATAGAGTGAACTAGAAAAAACATGTGGCTTATATATAATAAGAAAGGTGGGAGGCAAAACCATGGGTGGAAGAATGAATACTTGGCTGAATCTCCTAAAGGAGACCAGGGGAAAAAATGGCAAACAATCTCTGAAACTATAAAACTTGAACCATTTGTGTAAATTCATTTTCTTTTAAATGGATAGCAAAGATGATCTCTGAAACTGTAAAATTTCTAGGATTAAATAACTTAATAAAGAATCACCTTCACCCTTATACACAATAACTTAATAAAGAATCACCTTCACCCTAACGCACAATAATTACTACATATACTAACCTCATGAACTTGTATGAAAAAAAGTAATCACCATGTGAAAATGGCAATCAACACAAAGTTAAATCTCTAAGCCTAACCAAAAGTGTCTCCAAAATGATGAGAAAATAGCACGCAAAAGAGGTTTGGCTAACTGCTAAGTACAAGGTGATAAACTGGAAGAGGAGAACCTAATATACCACATGCTGCAAGCCTGCCAACTACAGATAACAGATAAAATCTTAAAAACAGGACAAAGCAATTTGATAACTCCAACATATATAAGCTTAATATTCCTGCAGTAGTCCTAGCATACACAATTTGCTAGTCTTATTTCCTCATCACTGCCTAGTTAAATTTAAAAATTACCAATTACACATAAATACATCCAGTTCTAGGGATAATAAGAGAGCACAACCACTGCACATTGCATTATTAATTATCCAAACTCGCATATATTGCGCAACGCACAGACACAACCAGACATCAACCACAAAATTATAGATAAAATAACTACAAGGGGAACACAGCTAGAATCATTCAGCTCAGCAGGAAAATGTATTTGTCATTTAAATCTATTTTTTCATAAATGGATAGCAAAGGTTAACCATACGATTTCCAGTATTACACAACTTAATAAAGAATCAGCTTCGCCCTTATACAGAGTAATTGGTACATATACTAACTTGTGAATTTTTATGAAGAAATAGTACTCACCATATAAAAATGGCAAGCAACAGAAAGTTAAATCTCTTAACTGAACCAACATGATTAAACCCCAAATCTCCATAATGATGCTAAAAAGGTCCAGCTAACAGCAAAAATACTGGATGATTTAATGGTAGAAGAGAGAACCTAATCTAACACATGCTGCAACTAAAACTTAAACTCATTTCCATATGATCAAATCTAGAAAACAAAAGAACAAAGCAATCTACTTAATCCCATCAATATAACCTTAATAGCCCTCTTAACTGCCTATTTAGTCTCATTTCCTCATAACTGCCTATTTAAGTTTAAAATAGACATTTACAAACAAATACATCCAGTTCTAGAGATAATAGGAGACCACGAGCAATGCACATTGTAATACTTGAGGCAATCAGTAACAAATAAGAACAATTCTATTGATACAGCACAAATTTCCATAAGAAAGCATCAACCATCTACAAACAGTATTTATAATCCAAAACCGCAAAAATCACACGCAGAAAATTAAGCACCACGCAGAAATTAAGCACCATCACAACCAGACATCAACCATGAAATTATAAATAAAATAACAAATAACGCAGAAAATATATAATCTCAATCTATCCTTCTCAGTTCAAAATGATGACAGATTTCATCATCTAAAAGCAACAAAATAAACATCCATAGCTGAAATTTTGAAAACAAGCATAATGTATCTGACCACCACAGAAAGGAAAGCAACTAAATTACCAAGTCTGACATCCTAAATATTCCCCAAAAAAAAATCCTCGCTTTTCTCGCTCAATCACTCACCGTGCTTCTGGTAGACGTATGTCAGCCCGCACTTGCCGCAGTAGTGACGGTCCTCGTGGCTGGCCATGAAGGTCCCGGCGCCGCAGTCGGCGTTGGGGCACTCCTTCCTGAGCCTGATGACCTTGCCCGTGTCGTCGACCTTGTAGAACTGGAGGACGGCGAGCTTGACCTTCTTGTGTTTGTGCTTGATCTTCTTGGGCTTGGTGTAGGTCTTCTTCTTGCGCTTCTTGGCGCCGCCGCGGAGGCGGAGGACGAGGTGAAGGGTGGACTCCTTCTGGATGTTGTAGTCGGCGAGCGTGCGGCCGTCCTCCAGCTGCTTGCCGGCGAAGATCAGGCGCTGCTGGTCAGGGGGGATCCCTTCCTTGTCCTGGATCTTGGCTTTGACGTTGTCGATGGTGTCCGAGGACTCGACCTCGAGGGTGATGGTCTTGCCCGTTAGGGTCTTCACGAAGATCTGCATGTTGGTGGCGGTTGAGGGGCTCTCCGGCGACGGAGGGCGCCGGATATTACGGTTAGGGTTTTCTTTTTTTTTTTTTTTTTTTTTGCAGGCGGCGGAGATTTTAGAGAGCCAAGTGATGGAATAGTATTTATAGGGAATGGGGAAGGATGAGGGTGGATATCAGCCGTTCGTTTGTTGAAGAGACAATTAGGCCTGTAGAATTGGGTCATATATTTTGGAACTTGGCCCAGGGTACTTTATTCTCTAATTAACCACTGCCAGCCCAACAACTAGATATTTACTTTCTTCTCTCTTTTTTACATTTTTTTTTCCTTTATCTTTTTCACCAATCAACTATAACTTTTTTTTTTATTGTTTTTTTACTCATCTTCTTTGTCATTGTTCATTTTTTCCCCATTTTTAGAAACCAAAAAGGCAGTCTGAAGAAAGAAGAGAGATGATCTTGCTTAATACGCAGAATAGTATATTTATATGTCTTATTCGCAAATTTTCTTACCACTGAATCAATCCATATTCTATACAAGCGAAGGAAGTGTACCCAGTGCTTTTTTTTTTTTTTTTTTTTTTTATTTGCTAAGAAAGCCCAAAAAAAACAAGAAAAACGAAAGAACAGTAAAAAATCAACAGTATTACGGTCGCAAATTGTGACTGCCTCTCAATCTTCTCCGGGGTGATATCATCTTCAAGTAGGACTTGAATGAGCGACCTTTAACAAAGAGGGGAAATTTTTCATTCTTCTTCAAAATAGAGTAGAGCATCATTTCATTATCGTGGAAAAGCTCGGACTCGGGGATTAACGGCCGGCGTTAGTAGAGGACTGGGAGGAGGTCTCCGCAGTGCATTTTTACTAGCCTATTATAGAAATTATATTTTCAAAGCAGTACAAATGCATGATACTGTTAATGAACATTAAAATTTGCGCGTGTATGTTAAGTCCACATCAAATTTTAGGGCGTGTTTGGTTGCAAGGAAGTGGGCGGAAGTAAGAAAATAGGGAAGTATAATTGTTCACTTTCCTATCCATCCAAACACCGGAAAAGGAAAATAAGAAAACTCCTTTTACTTTTCTCTTTTCTCTTTTACACAATCATATCTTCACTTCCAGAATGCTACAGTTAATTTTGTAGTCATATAAATCTCATTTGTAATAAGTTGTAACACAAAACAGTTAATTCTTTGATCATGTAAATCTCACTTGCATTCTAATTACAGTCCATTTTTTATTTTTCTTAATTAATTTTTATTTTAATATTATTTTGCGATCAACTTTGCGGTCAACTTTTTCACTTCCACTTTCACATTACCATCCAAACACCAGAAAAGACCTAGCATTTTTCAAATCACACTTCCTAACAACATCCAACACCAAAAAATTTACTAACTCCTACGTTCCAAAGGGAACTATTACCACTTCCTCACTTCTTTACCTCCTCACTTCCACCCTTAACCAAACAGGTTTGAGAAGAAACGTCCAAATGCAATGCCCAACACACTACCATTCTCGTGGTATGACAGTTGTGAAATAAATAAATTTCTAAAAATTTGTAACACTCTATGTTCCTCATGCGAGGAAAGAGCACACCTTCAAGATTTCTCATCTAAACTCAACCCCCCACCCGTGTTGAACTAGTATGAGTCCAGTTTAAAGATCAACCAACAAGTTATCATGCTTCAGTACAAAACTTAGAGCTAAACCCACCAATAATCTCTAAAATATTCACACATCCAATCATTTCACCGAACTAAAATAAGTTGAGTTGGAGCACATATATGTTCTTAATGTTTTTCCCTACAACAACACTCAAGCATATGCAAGAAGGCTTAAAGAAATCTGAGCAAGAACCAGTCAACACTACATTTCCTCCTTATAAGTAATCGACAATCAAAATGATGCTTCACTCACTCATCTTCTCATACACATTCATCTTGATCAGCTATGGCTCAAGGATCTGCACTTCCATTCATGCTCACTGTCCTCGCCATTTTCGCCACGTTCCAAGCTGAAACGCCATTGGCCGCGTCTCTGGAAGTGGGCTTCTACAAGTCGACATGCCCGCTCGCAGAGAAGATCGTTGGACGAACGGTTGCTAAGGCTGTTGCCAAGGATCATGGCCTGGCTGCTAACTTCATAAGGATGCACTTCCATGATTGCTTTGTCAGGGTACATGATTTGTTGCATGTTACCTTCACAAACACAAAATTATGCAATATGTTAATAACATATGTTTTCAAAATATAGATCACATATCTCATGTAGTATACATATTATGCAATCACACATCTCATACTACATATTATGCAGTCACACATCTCATGTAGTATACATATTATGCAATCACACATCTCATTCTACATATTATGCAGTCACACATCTCATGTAGTATACATATTATGCAATCACACATCTCATTCTACAAATTATGCACTCACCATCTCATACTATATGTTATGCAATCACACTTCTCATACTATTATATATTATGCGCTCACACATCTCATATTGCATTCAGGGCTGTGATGCTTCAATCCTTATTGACTCGAACTCTGGAAACCGATCAGAGAAGCTCAGCGTCGTCAACAACCCCAGCCTTAGAGGCTACGAAGTGATCGACAAAGCCAAGGCAGTGATAGAAGCCCACTGCCCGCAGACAGTCTCTTGTGCGGACATCATCGCATTTGCAGCTCGTGATAGTACGTTCCTGACAGGCGGCGCTGCCTATTCTGTCCCTGCAGGCAGGCGAGACGGAAGAATCTCCATCGAATCCGAAGTCATTGAAAACCTCCCGTTCCCCACATTCACCACCAACCAACTCATTGAAAACTTCGCGAGGAAGGGGCTTTCGGCCAAGGACATGGTGACCCTCTCTGGAGCTCACTCCATCGGTGTCTCCCATTGCTCGTCCTTCACAGCTCGGTTGTACAGCTTCAACTCTACACATTCACAAGACCCGTCCATGAATCCTAAATTAGCAAAGTTCTTGAAAACAAGATGTCTCCCCCCATCGAAAGCTGCCAAGAGAGGAGAAGGAGAAGACCCTGCAGTGCCATTGGATATCAAGGCCCCGAACCATTTGGATGCAAAGTACTACGAGAACTTGATGAAGGGGAAGGGGTTGCTGACATCAGACCAGACGTTGGTTGAGGATCCATCAACTGCCTGGTTGGTGGCAGGGCATGCGAAGAATCCTGAGGCGTGGAGGGAGGAGTTTGCGGCCGCGATGGTGAGGATGGGGAATGTCGGCGTGGTCAATGGGAATGAGGGGGAGATCAGAAGGAACTGCAGGGTGGTGAACAGGTACTAGGATTTCTTACCGTGCAGCCCTTCTATGTTTGTTTGATATTATTTGCTCTTTACTGTTTTGTTTTAATTTGGATGTAAACTTTATTACATACACTTTGCAAGAAGATGTGAGAAATATGAAGATGTGAGAAATATAATTTGTCTTCTTTTTTCTGTATTGATGTAAGTTTATCACATACACATTGAAAGGAAATGTGAGTTACATAATTTGTCTTCATTTTCTTTTTGTACTGAAAGGATGGCAATTTGGGATTAACTGATCTGTATCTCTTTAAGTTTTTTCTAATCTGAATGAGGTGAATCACAACTTATTTTCGCTCAATTATTGTATATACTTCTTGCATCTTTAGGGACTTTATGTCTTTTTATGACTTCCATGTTATCACACTGAAACAACTATAATGTTATATATGTAAGAAGCAAAATAATACTCCTAAAATCTTTACGAAAATACTCGATATTATAGCATACTAATGTTTACGGCATTGGTAAATGAAACAATGGCATTGCATGGCAAACAAATTGAGGGAAAGGATGAGGATTCAAAATGAACTCCCAGCCTGCATTGTTGCGAAATTGATATGCTCTGATACCAATTGTTGTGACTCTCAGAATCGACGTTAATGGAACTTAACAATATGAACAGTACTTGCAAAAGAAATTGATTTAAAGCAAACTAGGAATACCAAGACAAAAGAGTAATAAAGAAAGAACATAAGAATTTAACGTGATTCGGTTCAAACTTGGCCTACGGTCAAGGGGAGAAAACTTGAGAGAGATTTATTAATAGACTTGATATAAAGAGATCTAACCTTCTTCTTGATGCAACAAGAGTATTCACCTTCCACTTGAATCTAACCCTAAATTACAAGAGTATTACCTTCTCTCTATGCACCTTCAACTTGTTACTCTCTTTTTTGACTTCCTCTGATCTCCTTTACTTGAGATTCTCTATTGTAAAAACTCCTTGAGACTTATTTGGTTGAGGCTAATTACAATACTTGGTTACAACCTTTATTTATAGGATTTTATAATACAACTCCTATTTGAGCTATGAGATGATCTTGATCCTTAGATAGTTGAAAAATCTTGATCAATCCTTTTAAGAACTGATCTTCTTGATTTAGAAGGACTCTAGACCTTTTAATTTTTAGAAACAAATCTTCATTGAATAGAAACTAAACCCTATTCATACTCCTTCTGAAAAGGAACTCGCAATCGCCTGAAAAAAGAAACTGCTTCATCTTAATATGCTTCTTCTGCTTCAAGTCATCGTCTTCTCCAACTCAATTGGATTTTCATGGACCATCATCTCTTCTTGAAAAACAAGATAAAATCCTAACATTCTAAGACTTGAAAATATTTCAATGCAGCAGTACAGTCATTCCAGCAATGACCCAAAATGAAGTTTTACAGAACAAACAACTTCATAACAAAATCCCTCAAAACAACTGCACAACAGAAGCTAATATATTAGTCAATATAGATTAAGAGAGAGTGCCTTCACTGTATATACGGTTTTAATTTCAAGCATAAACTGCAGATGTGATCACTGTAACTAACTCAATTTGTCTGCAAATTTATAATGTTGCCACTGTTGTAGTCACATTTTTCACACATAGGTATCTTAAACTTGTATGCCTGTGTCACATGAGGGGATCAAGCTTCTTACAAAGCTATAAGCATAAAGTTGTGTGCATATATCAACAGGGAAATCAAGCTCCCCTCACAAAGATATAAGGATAGGCAAACTTAACACCTGTATATATAGGCTCCTCAATAAATCCTAATTAGCATTCAAAATGACTAATTGCAAAACAATTTGGAGTTGTTAACATAAAAAACTCTAATAGGGCTAGCAGTAAAGTAAATGCGGCATTGAGCAAGGAATTAATCTTTCAACAAGAAATAAGAAGAAAGTAAAAACAGTAAAAAGACTAACTCTGATTGTTGAGTGTGGACACAAGTGGGCTAGTTTAATCACACTCACCCGGTACTGAATAAAATCTAAACTATATTTTCATGTGCCAAGAAACAAAAAAGAAACTATATGAATTGTGTTAACTCTATGACATTTCATATGATCCACCCGAATAAACCAATCCACTTAAAGCAGTCCTGCCGAGTTCATAGACCCAATCCAATCCATTTGTAACCCTAACTAAGCACAAAAGACAAAGTTTGAATAAGAAGGCCAGGAAGAAAGCACCAAAAAAAGGTCTAAATTCTCAGGGCAAGAAACGAAAGATTGCATTGCATTGCATTAGCTGGCATATTAGCGCAGAGATATTGCAATGCCTGCACTACTCCCCTGTGAAGCCTATAAATAACCCCCCATTCACCCTCTTCACTCTCACAAGCAATAATCACACGACCTCATCTCATTCTCTTCAAAAAGATATGGCCTCCAAAATTTTCCTAGTACTTGCCTTGGTTCTCACAACCATTTTCAGCATTCATGCTGCTGACCCCCTCATCACCTCAGATTTTGTCGTTCGGAATGGAATCAAGCCAGATGCCAACTTCTTCACCTTCAGAGGTCTCAAAAAATCCCTATGGGGTGCACCAAAGGATGTAGTGTTCAAGGCGACCAGGGCTAGCCAAATTGAGATGCACTCGGGACAAAGCATATCTTATGCTGCACTTCAGTTTGCTCCCAATGAATCAACACACCCCACACCCACCCATGCTCAGTTGAGCTCTTGCTTGTGATACAAGGGTGTCTTGAAGTTGGTTTCGTCGACACCAATAACAAGCTGCTCACTCAGGTGCTTCAGACTGGAGGCATGTTTGTGTTCCTCAAGGGCCTCGTGCACTTTTCAGGTGAACGGAGACTCCAAGTACCCAGCAGTTGCTCTTTCTGCATTTGGCAGTGCCAATGCAGGCACAGTCTTGGCAGTGACATCAACAAGGATGTGCTGGCAAAATCATTCTAGACTGATGCTGAAACCATTGAGAAGCTCGTTGCCGCTGACACCTCAAACTGAATCACTTCTTCATTAAGCTATTGTTGTCTATTTGTTGTCTTTTAAGTTTTCTGGATTAATTTGATTTTGTTTGAGGGAAGGGTGCTTCATTTGTGCTGCATGTTGTGTCGTTGTTTTCTATTTATATGAAATTTGATTCTCAATTTAAATATTTTAGCACTAATTCATCCAAAATCTTAGCATTTTGTCCAGAAGAAGTTCTGAATGTCTGTTTTACTCTAAATTACCACAAGGCAGAATTTGCTCAGTGTGTTGTTGGCCCTTAGATGAGAGATGTAGTGATTTTCTAGCAGATCGCAACACAACATACATGGCAAGAGGACTCTTACTAGATTTTGGGCACGTGCTATGCACATGCAATAAAAGTAGAATTGATATAAAATAAAACTTACTAAGAGGTATCTTTTTACCTTTCTTTATAGCATGTTTGCTCTAATTGTAAAGAATTGTAATATTTAAATGAAAAAAGAAACATTTCATATTCCTTTTTGAGATAAGTATCAAAAATTCTTTTGAAATATGGATCCCTAATAAATATTGTTTTTCATCATTTAAATATCTTTTTGAAATAGGGGTGTAAATGTTATGGCTAGATATTTGTGTATTGTAACATTTTTTTTATTGCACTCTCCTTTTGACATAAGGATGAGAGAGAGAGGAATGACACTGAGAAAATTTAAGTATGTAATCATGAAGAGAGATAAGTATATATCTTGATTTATCTATTTAATGAATACTATTTTTTTATTATAAAAATTTGTTTTGAGATGGGGATAGATGTATGGCTAGATATCAAGATATACTAAAAGTTTGTAAATGGATGGATAGATCTCGTTTCGACGTGACACGGACGTGAGTCCAATCAAATTAGATTTCCAATTGATAATAAAAATATGCCTAACATCTAGGGTTTGCAGGTCATTTAGTATGAGACTTAAGAAACTGTATGCTAGTTTCCCTGAGGGTCAGAGTTTTGGTGAGTACTTAAAATTTATCAAACTATAAATTTAACAGGAAATTATACATCACTGCCATAAAAAGTTGAATATGCATATGGAAGTACATAGAATATGATAACGGACGAGACTTATCCTCGCTCTAATACATGGCTCCTACCTAAAAGTATTACATTGACAAAGGTCCAACAAATAAACTGTATAAACTACTTCAGTGCCTTCACTTGTTTGGACGTGCACAGCAAGTACTTTTTTGATCTAAATATGCACAGGAAGTATGAAACACACTCTTCAGAGTAACCCCAAAGCCCTAGATGCACCAATGCTATTCTAATTCTTTAATTTCAGAAAGCTGAAGTCTAAAATTTCAATTTGTGCTGGAAACCAACTTCTTCCATTAGTCTAATTAGCATATACATTCTTTTATCCATTTCACCAACCAAAATAGTTTGTTATTTTCTGATATTCTTTGATCAGAAAGGTAATATATCCTGAAGTATCAAACATAACACGACTTGTGATCCATAAAATGCTAGTTGCAGAACTCCAGAAATTTGTAGAAACTATATTGATCGTTATGAGGTTGATCAAGTCTTTCAACATGTTGCTGTTAATATGTGTAACTGGTAGATATTGCGGCTTCTGATGCTAGTTCTTACTTTAGTTTCAGCAGCAGAATCTGCCCTTCTAAAATTCAGAAATTACAGTGTCATCACTGACATTACTGCATCTGATCCTTTTTTCTTAAAATCCCAGCCACCAAGTCATCCGTGTGAAATTCGAACCGCATTTCGTCCCTATATTATTCAGTATAAATTATGCATTCAGATTTCTGATTACGTGAAAATAAGCAGGGCAACTAAATACTCGCAAGTGAGAGTAATTAACAGGGGTACCAGACCATTCCTCTTCAAGAGTCTTAAAATCAATGGCCGTAAAGGAAGACTAATTTATCAAATAGCAAGTTGCACTAACTGTCTTGACCCAAAAACACTTTAATAATCCAGCATTAGAGAGCACACACCGAGCTCTCTCCAAGAGTGTCATGTTCATCTTTTTTACAACTCTATTTTGTTGTGATGTGTACTAAACGTACGATGCAACACAATTTTTTCATTTTTAGGAATTGATCAAACTCCATGGAACAGAACTACATTCTGTTGTCGGTCCTGAGGCGCTTTACTTTCTTTCCTATTTGCTTTTCGATCATAGCCTTTCATTGCTTGAAAGTAGCAAATACATCGCTTTTGCTTAAGAGGATACATCCAAATTTTTTTAGAATAATCATCAATTAAAATTAAAAAATAACGAGCTCTACATTTCGATGGAAACCTGAGAGAGACCCCAAACATTTAAATGGATATAGTCTAAAGTGCTTTTAGTCCTGTGAACACCTGTACCAAAAGAAACTCTGTACTGTTTGTCAAAAACACAATGTTTAAAAAAAAAATCAAGTTTTCCTATTTTTTAGCCACAAAGGAAGCCTTACTTATTTGACACATATAATCTTCTCTCACTCATGTGTCCTAACCGTATATGCCACAAAATGAGTGGTATTTAAGTCTAAATGTTTTGATAATGATACGGCGAAAGTACCTGTCACCGTGCTACCTTGAAGAATATAAAGGGTATTCACCTTCTTTCCTTTTATTACAACAAGAGAGTCTTTACTAACTCTCAAAAGTCCACATTCAACAGCTGAAAACTTATAACCGTTAAATTCAATAGTGACCAAAAAAATTAAATTTTTCTTCAAATCCGACACATGCCGGACATTACCCAATGTTTTAATAATACCGTCATGTACCTTAATCTTGATTGAACCAATATCAATTGTCTAGCAAAGCATATTATTTTACATTAAGACATTCCCATCATCAATTGGCCGGTTGATGTAAAACAGGATCGCAATTACCTTCGAATACAAATAAAAAGAAAACTAGGGTTTTACAAGAAATAAAATGAAAAGAGAGACTAGGGTTGGAGAAATAACCAAATAACTTTGGGCTTCGCACCCCTTACGCGGGCTTCACACCCTTACACCACGGGCTTCACACTCAATCTCAAGAACCCAAGAGCTCTGAAATTTTAACTGGAAAATTTTTATTTAATCATTGTCTACTTATTCATTTAGTCGAGCCTCTTTATATAGGCTCTTACAAAGTGAACTTCTCGGATATAACCGATGTGGTACTAAAAGAAAGATTAAAAAACACATCTCAAAATAAATTAAGGCATAAAAAGGTAACTGACAACTGGCGTGATGTCCTCATCAATTCCCCGGGGTGAGAGAAACCCGACCCTGTCGAGTGAGGACTTCCTCACAAAGCATATCAATCGGGCCAAGGTGGTGGTCGTGGCAGCATCACTGGTACGCCGTGTTGATACCATGGTGGCGGAGGTGGAACTGGTCTCCGTGACGGGTTGGCTGTGAAAGACGGCAGCTCGATCAAGACATAGAGAGTAGACCAAGGCGCATCATCTCTTCTGAAGACGGAACTAATATCAGGATCCCATGGGTTATCCAACTCGCAAGCAATGAAAGCAATCCTCTTCAGAGCCCTATCGAAGTTTTTACGCCAAGCGTGCAACTTCCTCACAGCCTCACAGCGACTCGTAACCATCACTTTATTATCAACTGTAAATTCCAGCAAAGTACTATACAGGTATGCAACAAATTTGTGAGTATCATTACAAATTGCTATCAGCCTAGTGATATCATCAATATATGCAACAGGCAAATGCAATATAGTATGCTCAACTATCTCATTCACGTCATCACTGATGCTATCAGACATGTGAATTTCATCAATAACCAGTGTGTCAGCATCAACTGTTGTGTCTTCAATTATACTAATAATATTGGAAGGAACGTGGACTTTCTCAATAACCTTCGAAACGTCAACTTCATCACTAGATATAATTCTAATATGTTGACTCTCCGAAGGACACTGATAATCATAATGTCCATATCCCTCACATTTAGAACACATGACCTTAGCATTGACTAGGGTTTTGAAAGCCAAGTCCAACCTTAATGCAACATCAAAGGCCTCTTCAACAGTGTCTAAATCATAAGGGCCAATAATCATAGCACGTTTTATTTTAGATTGTAAACCCCAAACAAATCTAGTTAGAGTCTCAGAAGGGTGCTCTCTCACTTCACTACGATGAGTTAAGTCCTTAAATATGGCAATGTAATCATGAACGGACATATGACCCTGATGGAGATTGTGTAACTAGTCTAAGTGGGAGTCCCTATAATGCTGACTAGTCATGATGGCTCAAGCAAACAAGCAGATGCAGTGGAGAACCCTAGAGTCAAGTAAACTAAATGTATGCACTAAACAAAAAATACCCTAAAGTTTAAGTTCTAAAAGAAAAATGCATTCCTAAAATGATGAAAAGCGATAAATGCTGATGCAACTACTAGATCGAAGCAAATAGCATTTCAATCAACAAATTATAGCAATCCATATAGTAGTTGCAGTAATTTAACAGTTAATAATTCAGCTCAAGTTCGGTTATCACCTGAGGGGTGAGTCGTTCACGCCCAGACACAAAATTTCCTCAAAAACTCTCCGGAGAAATACCCACACTGTAGAGAATAACTTACCCACAAAGTTCTGGACTAGCAGTAGTATGAAATGAAAGAAAGATGCCTCGAACTGGGCTCAAATCAGAATGGAAAAGAGGCCTCGAAAGTCTGCTCTTTTGTTGCAGGAACAGTACTGGCTCCAAACAGAGGCTTGAAGAGATCAGATTTGCTCAAAAAAGTTACAAAAACTTTACCAGTAACTCCGGGGCTCAACTACCAACTCACTGTTTCAGACGGAGCTCGATTCGGACTCCGGACGGGCCTGAAACGACCTTCAGAACAGACGAGTGTTGGGCTGAACAGTAACCAAGAGGTTACTGTTCACGTGAACAGTAATCAGGGTTATTACTGTTCACTGTGAACAGTAATCGGTAATTTTTTTTTCTTTTTTTTCTTTTTTTTGTTATTCTGTTTTTTTCCTTCTTCTTTTTTTCCTGTTTTTTCCTTCTTCTTTTTCTGTTTTTCTGTTTTTCCTTTTTTGTTCTCTTTTTTTCTTTTTTTTTTGGCAACGTAGAATAGATCTAAATCTAGATCTAGATCTAACAATAATCGAATTTTTTTTTGCAAAGTAGATCTAGATCTAGAGATCCAGATCTAGATTTAAGATTTGGGGACGAGAAGAATTCGAAGGGGATTGGGACCAAAGCTCTGATACCAAATTGATGTAAAACAGGATCGCAATCACCTTCGAATACAAATAAAAAAGAAAACTAGGGTTTTACAAGAAATAAAATGAAAAGAGAGACTAGGGTTGGAGAAATAACCAGATAACTTTGGACTTCGCACCCTTTACGAGGGCTTCACACCCCTTACACCACGGGCTTCACACTCAATCTCAAGAACCCAAGAGCTCTGAAATTTTAACTGGAAAAGTTTTATTTAATCATTGTCTACTTATTCATTGAGTCGAGCCTCTTTATATAGGCTCTTACAAAGTGAACTTCTCGGATATAACTGATGTGGTACTAAAAGAAAGATAAAAAAACACATCTCAAAATAAACTAAGACATAAAAAGGTAACTGACAACTGGCGTGATGTCCTCATCACCGGTAAGTCACAAATCAGTCCCTATTGAGACATATGTGATAAAAGCAACATGAATCAAGAACCACTCATCTCGTGAACGAGCATCAAAGATGGTAACTGAAAGAATCTCATGTGATGTGGAGGCTTCTTCTGTAACACTAACAAACGAATTTTTTTAGAGATTTCCTCCGAACATCTTTTTTTTCTTTGAGCTTAAAAGAATCTTTTTTATAGTGTTCAAACTTATAATAATAGTGACACTCAATATTTTTTCTTAATCTAAATTTAAATCTAAAATTTTCTCGACTCTTCTATGTACAACCACGGACGAATAAGCCTTCAGCTTGATTCTCGCTTTCTACATCTTACACTTTCTACCTTACAATGTTCTGAAAAGCGTTTTCATTACGTGCACAATCCGAGAGCAAATAACACTTAAACGGTTTACATGTCCATTAAATTGAAAGTACATCTAGAAAGGGGTGAATAGGTGTAAGGCTAATCTAATAACAAGTGATGCGGAATTAAAAATAAATTGCAACACACTTAGTGTAACCAAAGAGTGTAGCTGAATTCTCAGTGAAGGGCCATGAATTATCTCCTCTAAATTCCTCTAAATAAAAGTTAAGGTGCTATGTAAAACTCTCTTGGTTCAACATAAGTGATGCACACAAACAATACCAAGCAAATATGATATGAGCAATATGAATCAATGCAAGGTAAATAAGAGAGAGTTTAGAGATAGTGGATCAATCGCAAACACCGAGATATATTTCGAGGTTCGAGCCACTGCTCTACGTCCCTGCCTTCACACAAGGATTTTCATTATATCGTCCACACAAGACTTCCCACACAGGGAACATCTACTGAGGATTTGAGTAATACAAATTATGGAATACACAACTTCTCTCACCAACAACCTCTACACAAGAGGTAAGGCACAACAATAATCACCTCTACACTTAGAGGGATGGGCAGTTAGCCAAACAACAATCACCTCACACTAGAGGGATAAGACTCAAAGCCAAACAACAACCTCAAGTACCTCTACACTTAGAAGGATACCAACACAACCTCCACAATCACCTCTACACAAGAGGGAACTCAAATAAAAGAAGGTTTACAACTCTTGTTGATCCCACTAACCACAAACCAATTTTCTTTTTTACAACAAGATCCTAATAGATAAGATAGATAACTAAAGTGTGAGAAAATAAAGAGTTTAGAAATAAATATCACAAAGAAAATACTTGAAAAAACTTCTAAGATAAATTAGAAATGAAGAACAAAAATAATTCCCAAAGACTTATCTTTTTCTTTAAATTTTCTAACCCTTTAAAACAAATAAAGATAGATCTTTTAAACCCAAAAATTCTTTTAAAAACTTGTTAAACACTTGTAAAAGTGAAAAAAATTACTTTCTAAAAAATTGTGTAAAACAACTCAAGAGAAGGCATATTTATAGCCTTCAAAAATTCTGCCCGTTGGCAGTCTGGAAAGGGCAGAATTGCCCTTCCGGTCGACCGCCCGGTCGACTGGCCAACGGTCATTTTTATGACCGTTGTGCCACCGGTCGACCGCTCGATCGACCGGGCCTAGATACAGAAAGCAGATGCTCTCTGCCGATCGACCGCCCGGTCGACCGGGTCTTCAGCCTATAAGGCATGTGCACGTTCGTGCACATCGGTCGACCGCCCGATCGACCGCCCGGTCGACCGGGTCTTCAGCCTATAAGGCATGTGCACGTTCGTGCACATCGGTCGACCAGTCCGGTCGACCGACTGCTGCCGCGGTCGACCGGCCGGTCCCGGCAGACAACCAGGTCCAACAGTTTAAGGGATTAAAAACTTGTCTTTTATCTTCAATTAAATCCCATAAAATCACATAAATTTCATAAAAATAAGTTCTTATAAGATCTTTGAAATATAAATATGTGTGACTAAAATTCAACACATATTACAAATATTTGAACCATTTTTGTGATAATGAAATTTGCCTTTAAACCAAAATCGATATTTTTCAAACTTGAATTTTTGAAATGAAAAATCGCTTTCTCCAAAACTCTTATGGAAACATGATGTAAAACCACTGGATCGCAATCACCTTCAAATCGAACCAAGATTTAAATTGAGAAAAAAATAAAATTTGGGTTTCCACCCCTTACGCGGGCTTCTCACCCTAAACTCGAGAGCAAAAAGAGACTCAAGAATTTAACACAAATTTGAGGAAAAGTTTTAATCATTCATTCCCTTCATTTCAATAGTTTTAGGGGCCTTATATAGGCTTTACAAAAGAGGAGTACTGGGAAATAACCGATGTGGTACTAAATGCCCACAAAGGAACACAAATAAGGCTAAAACACCTACTACAAATAAAGCTGAAATAAGATACTAAATCTCCCGAATAAGCTAAGGCATAAAAAGAAAGAACTGCGTGATGTCCTCATCAATTCCCTCGGGGTGGGAGGAACTCGACCCTGTCGAATGAGGACTCTCCTCACGAAGCATCTCAATCTGGCCAGGGTGGTGGTCGTGCTAGCAGCATGTGTACATCATGTCGAGACCATGGTGGCGGAGGAGAAGCTGGTCTCCGTGACAGATCGGTGGTGGAAGATAGCAGCACGATCAAGGAACATGGAGTAGAGCGAGGTGCATCGTCCTGGCTGAAAACGGAGCTGATACCAGGATCCCACGGGCTATCCAACTCGTAAGCAATCACCCTGTTATCAACTGTAAATTCCTGCAAAATACTATATGGGTATGCAGCAAATTTGTAGGGTTTATTGCCAATTGCTATCAGCCTAGTGATATCATCAATATGTGCAACAGGCAGATGCAATGCAGTAGGTATTCTAAGCATAACTCCTAACGATGGGAGAATGAGAGATATGATATGCCTAGAAGGACACACACCTAAAGATGGAGGTACAGAGGACTCGGATGCAAACTCTAAACAACCCGAAAAAGAAGTGTTAAAAACCATTTGTTGGACCTTGGCAAGAAATTCAGGTGACTCCCTAAAAGATGAATTGATAGGAATCACCATAAAACTAGATTCAACACAAGGAGACTCGACTAGCTGATTAGGCACAGTGGGTATGTTAGGCTCAACTGTCTCGTCCACGTCATTATTGGCACTATCAGAAGACTTATGAATTTCACCAATAATTTGTGTGACCGAATCAACTGCCATGTCTTCAATTATATTAACAATTTTAGAAGAAACTTGGTCATCCTTAACAGTCTTCGAATCGTCAACTTCATCAGTGGACACAGTTCTAACAGGTTGACTTTCCGAGGGGCACTGATAATGATAATGTCCATAGCCCTTACATTTAGAACATTTGACCTTGACATTGACTAGCGTCTTGAAAGTCACGTCCAATTTTAAGGCCACATCAAAGGCATCTTCAATGGTGTCTAGGTCATAGGGGTCAGTAATCATAGCATGTTTTATTTTAGGCCGTAAACCCCAAATAAACCTAGTTAGGGTCTCAGAAGGGTGCTCTATCACTTCGCTACGACGGGTTAAGTCCTTAAATATGGTAATGTACTCATGAACGGACATACGACCCTGATGGAAATTGTGTAGCTGGTCTAAGTGGGAGTCCCTATCATGCTGATTAGTCATGATGACTCAAGCAAGCAAGCAGATGCAATGGAGAGCCCTAAAGTCGGTTAAACTAAATGCATGCACTAAACAAAAATTCCATGAAGTTTAAGGCTCAAATGTAAATAAAAATGCGTTCCTAAAATGATGCAAAGATGCAACCACTAGATCGACGCAAATAGCACTTCTACCAACAAATTATAGCAATCCGTATAGTAGTTGCAAGTAATAAACAGTTAATGAACTAGGTCAAGTTGTGATATCACCTGAGGTGGAGTCGTTCACGCCTGGGAAGGTGACCGTAGCTCAAACCTGAATGAGACTGCTGTAGGCGCGTAGTACTGGTCGTCACGAATCCACTGCCTCGAAAACGGCTCGATTTGGACTCAAAACGAGCCCTGAATGACCTCTGGAAGATAGGCTGCGATTCTGGACTGAGTCAGGAAAACTAGATCTGGACTGAGTCAACTCAGTGAGTTAACCCGTTTGCTGATGTCAGCAGTGACGTCACTGACGTGGATCGGGTCAGGTTCAGGTGCAAATCGCTCTACCCGATCAAACCCAGACCCGCAACTTGCTGAGCTCTCTTAAAAACCCAAACGGGTTTTAAAATGGTCGGTTGGGTTTGGATCCAGCCCAACCGCTTGCGGATTTGGGCCAAGCCCACTTAGAAACCGGGTTGGGATTTAAACTATGTGTTTGATTTAATTCTCACCCGCACCCAAATCTTCACTTCCTCCTTCGTTCGCGGGCTAGGGCACAGACTGAGCGGAGCCGGCGGCGCCTTGAAGAAGATGGTGGAGCTCCGACGAAGTTCAGGTGGGATCGGTCGGAGGAGAGGCTCTGGGAAGTTGCCGATAGGTCGAAGACGTCTTCAGAGGGCTTCGATGATGGCTCTGGCGGCATAGGAGGGCGGAGGAGATGGCGGCGACTGAAGCTATCGCCGACGAGGTTCCCCAGCAAAGCACGACGTGGCGTCGGGGATGAAGAAGGCGGTGACGGTTCCGGTCGGCTCTGTCTGCTCCGATCTTCTCCGAAGAGGCGTCACCGACTAGATCTGATGTCGGAAGGGGCGGCGGCGACGGTGTTGGAAGACGGCGGCGTCGGGAATTGATGGCGTGACTGTCGACGATGGAGTGGTGGAAGAGATCTCGCTGCGGTGGAGGTGAAGGCGGGTGCGGGCGGTGGAGGGGATTTTGGTCGGCGCTGAGGGAGAGCGGCAAGAGCGGCGGCGACGTTCGAGGGAGATGCGATGTCGGCGGCACAGGGGGGGGGCGGAGGAGATGGCGGCGACTGAGGAGGTGTCGACGAGGAATTCTCGGCGACGATCGGGTGTCGTAGAGGCTTCTGAGGCGTCGTCGCGGGTCCGACGATGATGGTGACTGACCGGAGGGGGCTCGACGATGATGGTGTGGCGGTGAAGTGGGTCGGGGAGCTCCGGCGAGCTCGATTTCCTCTTTTTCTGCCCTATTCGCTGTCGGCTAGGGCAAGGGGAAGCAGCGGCGGCGGCTTCCTGGTGTGGGGATGGTGTCGGAGTTATCCCGGCGAGGTCGCAGCGGAGATGGCGAAGTAGAAGATCGACGATGGCGGTGGTGAAGGCGGTGGACTGTTGACGGCGATGATGATGAGGATGAGGAGGACCGGGGACTCCTTCGGCGGCAAACTCCGACGGAGGAAGAGGCGGCGAGGGCGATGCTTCGTCGATTGGTGGATCTCGGGCGACGACGGCGATGGGGATCTCCTCAGATCTGCGTCGGCTTCGTCGGTGGTGGAAGACGACGGCGATCTTTGTTGTCGTTGATGGAGTTTCTTTCGGTCGTGATGGTGACGAGGGCGGTGATCTGACTGAGGAAGGGGTCGTGTTGGCGGCAGGAGCTGAGGAAGAGGGCGGCGACGCAGTCAGAGGTGGAGATCTGAGGAAGGAGGAGATCTCGGTGGCCTTGGAGTCGGGGCTGTTCTCTGATGGGGGAGATGAACAGTGCTGGTTGGGGATTTTCACGGTTTTTTTTTTTTTTTTGAATTTCACTGTAATTTTCTTTTTTTTTTTCTGAACAGTGTAATATATATATATATATATATATTTTTTTTTTGACTGAATCTGGAATAGATCTAGGTTTTTTTTTGGAATATAGATCTAGGGTTTGGGAGATTGGGAAAAAATTTGGAAAAGGAAAAATTTCGAAGGGGATTGAAAACCGGTGCTCTGATACCAAAATGATGTAAAACCACTGGATCGCAATCACCTTCAAATCGAACCAAGATTTAAATTGAGAAAAAAAATAAAATTTGGGTTTCCACCCCTTACGCGGGCTTCTCACCCTAAACTCGAGAGCAAAAAGAGACTCAAGAATTTAACACAAATTTGAGGAAAAGTTTTAATCATTCATTCCCTTCATTTCAATAGTTTTAGGGGCCTTATATAGGCTTTACAAAAGAGGAGTACTGGGAAATAACCGATGTGGTACTAAATGCCCACAAAGGAACACAAATAAGGCTAAAACACCTACTACAAATAAAGCTGAAATAAGATACTAAATCTCCCGAATAAGCTAAGGCATAAAAGAAAGAACTGCGTGATGTCCTCATCAAAACAAAACATGATATTGAAACAACTTTGAAGCATATTGTATATAGATAGAATCTAATATACATATAAGATATGTATCTATGTTCTTGACATGAAATCTAAAACCGGTTAAACCGAAAACTGAAACCAATAAACTTTAAACTTGTGTGTGTATGTGAACTCGAGCATTTCAATACTATCTAATTTTTACACAAGATCTACACATACTAAACTAAACACAAACCGAAGTCTTCTTATCTACAAGCTGACTCGATCCAAACACGATCCAACGAGCTTAACACAACCGAGTGCTAGATACGATCTTGACGGCGAGCACTTTAATCTACATGTGAAATCTCCAAAACACCTTTGTTAAAGCTAATCACCTACTAATATCTTGATCAAATATCTGAAACTAAATATCACAAGATTATTAGTAAACTATAACTACATCAGTTAATCATCATCAAAACTAGAGTGATGAGCCTCTGGGCCAACATGGATTACATATTTTATTAATATTTAATGTATACTATTATTATAATACTTAAAATATTCAAATATGATTTCAGCTCTATTCCTGTATTCTTTTTTTTCTATTTTTTCTCATTTTTTCTCAAAGCCCAAAAGCCTGCAGGCCCTCTACTCTTTCTTCCTATTTTAGCCAGGCCCAAAGCTAAGGCCCACCATCTCCCCTATATATTTTCTCTCTTCCGCTCTCTCTCAATCTCAGCGGAGAGATCGCGTTGAGATAGAGAGAGATGCTTACCGACGAGATCCACCACCACGGTGACGACAACACCACGTCGACGACGAGATCAGGGTTCGTCTTCTTCTTCTTGGTTCGTCACCATGGCGCAAATTCAACCACCAGACGATGACAATACCACGGCGATGACAAGATACAGAATTTGTCTTCTTCTTCTTGGTCAATCACCATGGCGATCACGACGACAAGCAGAAAGAGTTCTAGCAGGTTCGTCGTCTTCTCCTTAAGAAATTTAATAGAGAGAATGAGAAGTTGAGTAAAGATTTGGGGATTTAGGGTTTTAATTCGAACCCATTAAACGAAAAAAGGGCGCAAATTTTTACCCGGATTAACCACTTAATAGATGATCAAATGTTTTACACACCTGACCTCATAGAGTGAGTGTTTTCAACATTTTGTACATGTTTCCTTCCCGAAAATGTTTAAGCGGTCGTTTAAATATTGTTGCCATTTAAATATTGTTGCCTTAGCTCTTAGGGCGTAAGGCTAACTTGACATCTTCTAAAGAAAGTGTATCACCGCCGTGAGCATGCTATTAACAAAGTCTTCAAAGGAAGAATGTAATGAGTATAATAAGATGAGAAATTGATCTTCTTCATATATTCTAACATTAATCTTTTTTAAATCTACGAGAATTTTATTGGGCTCATCTAAGTAGTCTTTAATTGGCATACATTTATTCACGTGAAGGGTGAAGGGGGGATGTTTTAAGTAGAGCTTGTTGATTAGGAACTTAGTCATATACAACCTCTCTAATTTGAGTCATAAACAGATGACAGTATCTTCATCGAGAACCTCTCGCAAAACTTAGCCGGCTAGACAAAATTGTATTACTCTATGTGTTTTCATCTCGAGTTCTTCTTTCTCATCTTCGGACATGAATTCCGACAACTTGTCTTTACCAGATAAGATTTCCAATAAGTCTTAATGCACCAAGAGAGTTCGAATTTTGACTCTCCACAAACTGAAGTTATTCCTCCTGTTGAATTTCTCTACTTTGTATTTTACCGAAGCCATCTCAAAACCCACAATTAAATAACACTAACTCTAATACCAATTTGTTGTAGCAATGGGCTTCTAATACAAGATATGGCAAGCGCACAACTAGAGATTAAACAAATAGCAGATATAAGCTAATAGGGACAAAGATGATAGCACACCAATATTTAATGTGGTCGTCAATGTGACCTACGTCCATGAAAGAAGAGAGCAAGAGAAATCTACTAATCAAAAAAGAGAATACAAAGAGATTATAACTCTAATCTCACTCACCCAAACTCACAATACCTAATTTATAATAAGAACAAAATGAAGAAGAAAAGAAATGAGTGCGTACAAAAGCCTCCAGTTTACTCTCTTCTTCACTTGCTCTTGTCATTTCACCGCCCGTAGCATTCCTTTATATAGGAGTCAAGACATACCCAATAGCATCCATCAAGTAATCTTACAAGTGAACATTTGTGGCTGATTTCATTTAACTAGGGTGGCTGAATTTATTTCTTATGGTGGCTAATTACTTCTTAGGGTGATTGATTAAGACAACACAAGCATGCTTGCACACATGCTTGTATTCAAGTCACTTTCAATACTAACGTGTTATGGACAATATATGATCTACCTATCAAATCCATCTGAACATCCATTACCAATTTCTTAGACCTGTGTTGATTTATTTGAGGTTGACTAAGTCTTCCCTTCATTGAATCTTGCAGCATTTTTTACTCTGTTCATGATATGGTTGTTTGTTCACGACTTGATGGAATATAAAGCTCATTTTGGTTGCTACCAACCAACATGACTCTTACGTCATCTAGATTTTTGAATTAATCCTTACCATGTCCTTAACAATGCAAACTGCTTCTTTATTAATTTGCAAAAGGTGTTATGAAACTTAAATCATTGGATAGTAATCCTGAATGCATTATTTATGAGTTCCAAAAATTAGTGGCTGAATTCATTCAT
This sequence comes from Agave tequilana, assembly GCA_038442645.1. Classification (NCBI taxonomy): domain Eukaryota; kingdom Viridiplantae; phylum Streptophyta; class Magnoliopsida; order Asparagales; family Asparagaceae; genus Agave; species Agave tequilana. The sequence continues at coordinate 42,837 of JAVJIF010031338.1, forward strand.
GGAAAATAATCCAATCCAGTTTACTCCTATAAGCATTCTGATACCCAGAAAGTTGAGAATACTGTAATTAAGATATGCTATCATGATGTTAATGAGAACTAGGGGTAAACCTAAATGAACACGAATTGAGGTGGTGAAGAAGGACATGATAGTTATTAATAATCTAACACAGGAGATGGCCATGACAGAGATGAATGGAGAAAAAAGGTTCATTTAGTGGATCACAATCAGCTACATATCTTTAACCATTGCCAACTATGATAGATATATTAATCTAGTTAGACCTCTAACAATATCTTTTGAGATTGAATAACAGAAGATTCAGAAGCATCGAACAAAAAAGACATGCAAAAAATATTTGATCAAAGATAGTGTAAGACAGGAGCAACAGACGAGGATTTCCTAAATGCCGGAGTTCCACCACAGAAATGAATGGACCCATATCATGTCCAATCCCTATATATACCTCACTTGCCTTCAAAAACCAGGCACAGATCAAATTATCATCAATCCAAGCAAAATGACTTCCATTGCATACCTAGTCCTGGCCATAGTTCTTGCATCCCTTCTAAGTGCCCATGCTGGGGACCCTGACATCACTTCGGATTTTCTAGTTCCAGATGGGGTAACCCTAGATGCCAACCTCTTCACCTTTAGAGGGCTGAAAAAATCCCTATGGGGTGCACCTAAGAATGCACCATTCAAGGTGACCAAAGCTAGCCAGGTTGAATTCCCTGGACTTGCAGGGAAAAGTGTATCATATGCTACACTTCAGTATGCCAGTGGTGGGATCAATCCACCCCACACCCACCCTCGCTCGGCTGAACTCTTGCTCGTTATACAAGGATCGCTTGAAGTTGGTCTCGTCGACTCCAACAACAAGCTCTTCACACAGGTGCTTCAGACGGGCGACATGTTTGTGTTCCCCAAGGGGCTAGTACACTATCAGGTGAACAAAGATCCCAATTACCCAGCTGTTGCTCTCTCTGCATTTGGCAGCGCTAATGCTGGTACAGTGGTCCTTCCCAAGACATTATTTGGCAACGGTCTAGATAAAGATGTATTGGCGAAGTCCTTCAAGACCGATGCAGATACAATTGACAAGCTTGTTAAGGCTGCAACAATGGGCTGACTTTGTGGAGGTTTCATGTAATACGTGCATCCCTTTTCTTTTGAATCTGGTATGCAGCTTTATGTAAGGTGTGTCCTGGATTTGATATGCAGTTTTATGTAAGGTTTGTGTCAGTTGTGTCCTGAGTTTGATATGCCATTCTTTGTTGGGTTCTTGTGTCATTGTACCTCTCTATCCTATAGAACAAACCATCAACCGTTTGTGATTCTTTATACTGAACTTTATTCTTGTGGTTTAATTATGCTAAACTGGAACTGATCTAGCTCAATGGCTTAATAATTTTCAATTTATTTAGTTTTAAAGTACATATTCAGAATTTATTGTTATTAAGAAGTTATCTCTTTCTTCTACTCCCCCTCCCTTTTTCACTGAGAGTAAGAACGATGTAAAGAGACAGCAAAGGAAGAAGAGAACAAACTTTATTTAGGATTTTTGGGATGCAACAAGATCATTTGTTTATGGGACAAAAATGGAGTAGCTTAAATTTAATGTCGATCGACTCAATTTAATGTCGGTCAACTCAATTTGATGTTTTCTTTGTTGATTGTTCCTTTCCATGTCTTTCCAGTTACATATTCATGCATTTTTTTTTATTATTTATGTTGATTGAGATCTTTGACTAAACCCCTCTAATCCATTTTGAATGGTTTCTGTCAGTACTAAAGCTCCCTTTTTCTTGGAAATCCTTTATGATAAACCATCTAAAAATAATAATGATCTTTTGATCCTCTTTCTATTAAAACATTCAATGGTCGCTTGTGAAGAAACCACAGGTTTCAGTAGAATAGAGGAGAAGAAAGATCAAGGAGAGAGAACCAATCCTCTTTTACACATATAATTTTCTTGTTTTCATTTTTTTATCAGACATCATCCAGACACATGAGGGTGACTCTCTCTCATGGACAACAATAGAACTCACGGATGCCTGAACATGATACATGTATCCAATAATTGGATACTTGGATACTTAATGAACACTTGCCAGATATTCCTATGACATAATTGAAAATTTATAATGTATCCCAGATACATCTGAAACCTATAAGAGATGTATCCGGGACCAAGAAAAATTTAAACATCTTATGCATAAATATAAAAGGTTCACAATTCCATTGGACTTGTATATGCATTTATGTCTATTCACTAAACGAAGAATTATGACTGCTCTTGTAACTATTGAGTTACATAGCTTGAAAATCTTGTATGTGTTTTTCTAACCATCAGTCTTACAAATCCATGTCACAAATTAATAATGTTACTGACACGCATGATTTTACTGTTGCCGCATGTGTATCCTGGATTTTTCAGATTTTCACGTTTACACATATTGTCGTATTGTACGTGTATCCCATATCCATATTAGTGCAACCTAGGTTGGTGTACACTATTAGCCCACAACCAATAGCTAAAGCTTTTGGGTAAGTCATTTACTGACAACTTGGACAACCTTGGGAAGTTTTATTAATTATTATCGCTCTCAAATGGCATCCACTCCCATTTTTTTATTCATAAGGATACTTAATAAAGAAAACTGACATAGTAGAAATTACATCACTGAACAGAGAATTTGGAGGTTAGATTCTACGCTGTTGTCGATTACTCACCACCAGCTAACTGCATCAATACATCACTTGGTCAATGGATAATTGTCAAGACTCTGGCTATTAACTCGAGGGTTAACATTTTGCTGTTGGAGCTTCTTTTTTGGAGAAGAGTAGATGGATTCTTCTGTTGCCTAGCTCCTGCCCTTTAGCGAACGCATCAATTTGATGCTAATGTACTCGATGAATGATCATAATCTTTCTTAAGCTCCAGGCCTTTCCTTTTTTACTCCAGGCAATTTTCTCATGGAGTATATAGTAAATCTCTCCAATAAAAACCATGACAATGAAATTCTCCTCTCAGTTAAAAAGTGTCCAATAATCCACTAATTTTTCATTAGCAAATTCTCCTACCCTCTTAGTCCAAAAAGAAAAAAAGAAAAGGAATTTTAACAAGGTGTTTCAACAATTTAAATAATTTTGGTAAGGTACATATTCAGAACTTACTCAAAATTTATATCACCCCTTCGCATATATTTACTAATTATTGATTTATGTTATTCGCAATTTAATATTCTTTTTTCTTCAAACACCTTGCTTATACAGAAATTTTGAGATTTTATGTAACTTAGTTTCTTCCAATTTCTAAACTTCAAAATTGGGATGAAGGCGTCGCTGCCGTTGTTACAATTCTGAAATTTTGGAGTCCCAGTGAATGTTTTGCCAAATTCTTTTCACCTTTTCCTAATTCTAGTTTCTTTTCTTTCAATGGGAGAAGAAAAACAAGAATAATATGTTAAAAGCCAAAATCTCAATCACAAGTTGATATCAAAGCCAAATCTACGCTGAGGGCGTTTCAGTGGCTTCGTTTTTTGTTTTTTCTTCTTTTTTCTTTTTTCTTTTTTCTTTTTCTTTTTTGGATGGAGCGAATTGTGTATGAGTGTTTCTATACAAATTAGTATCTTTCTGTGTTAGGAATGTTTCATTAAATTCTACTAGAAATGCCGGGAGGGGTTTACCTCATGGTTTTATCTTAAAAAGAAAAAAGTTGATATCAAAACAAAATCAACTGCAAACCCCTACAATTCACCAGGAATCCTCGAATCCATAAGAAAATAGTTATTTTTGAATTTTATCAATGAAAATATGATATTTATTATGCCAAGCTCATCGTCTTTGGCCTCTTTATATAGATACAAAACAATAAAGACTCCAATTCAACTGAGAACTCTTGACTATTAATCCAACAAATTCTAAATAGACTTACTATATAGAAATTAAGATAGATTCCTATATCAATTCAAACTCTAAATTAAATATTCCTGAACTTATCCAAAAATGCCTACAACATCTTCCTAGAAGACAAGTTTCTGAATGGAAATATAGTTGCCTATGGCTGGAGACAGTCAAATGAACACCATTAACAAAAGATAAATAAAAAGAATCGCATAAGGGAAAACAACTATAAGACAGAACTTTAGTCCAAATAAAAATGTCCAAATGCTAAACTAATAGAATATACTTTTGCATCAGTGCATCATCTTCAATCCATTGACTGTCTTGGAAGTGTCTGATCAATTATTGATAGAATTTCTTCTGGCAACAGGCTTTGTATGGAATTCGAAACCGCATTGACTAATTCATGTTCACGGCCTGGAAAATATGAGCTTATCGGATAATTAAAAATGTGACGGCCTAATTAGTCGTCTTTATTATTTTTTTAAATCCCTGATTAGATCCTCACAGTTAATCTATTTGTTATCTGAGATCTTTCTCCAAATAACTCAGAAAAGAGATGTAACATCTAGGAACAAATTTAGTGCAAAACTACCCATAGTGACAAACGAAATTCTATTGAAGTTTAAGTCACAGAAGTAGCATGAGTAAATAGTTTCCATCAACACCACATGCTTTGAAATTTCAGGTGTAATGTTGCATAAGCAGTAATGAATACCAGCATGTATGATATCAAATGCTAATACCTCTAAAACCACATTGGAAATATGTTAACTACTAAAACACAAAACATTACTTCTTATTCACCACTGCCTACAAATTAACCCAAGTTACTAACAAAAGATCAGAACAGAGAAGCGGTGAGCTTGGCTTTGCCGAGAGGACAAACAAGAGTTGGATACAAACCAAGACCTTTCGGCCGGCAAGTTTGAAATGGTCTAAAAGACTAAAACAAAAGAAGAAAGAAAAAAGAAATGAAGAGGAAGTCCCTCCTTTGAGTGCTTATTCCCATCACCCTTGCATACCTATATATACTGCATTTTCCTCCCAAGTCGAACACCAATCAACCCACCACCTATTTACAAGCAAATGGCTTCTAATGCATGCCTAGTCCTTGCCACAGTTTTCGCATTCCTTGTTGGCATCCAGGCGGGGACCCTGACATTACATCAGACTTTAATAGTCTCAGATGGAGTCACACCAGATGCCAACTTCTTCACCTTCAGAGGGCTCCAACAAACCCTTTGGGGTGCTGCCAAGAACGCATCCTTCAAGGTGACCAAGGCAAGCGAGACTGAGTTCCCTGCACTCAAGGGACAGAGTGTATCCTATGCTTCACTTCAGTTTTCCGCTAACGGCATCAATCCACCCCACATCCACCCCCGCTCGGCTGAACTCTTGCTCGTCATGCAAGGGCGGCTTGAGGTTGGTTTCATAGACACCAACAATAAGCTCTTCAATCAGGTGCTCCACGCCGGTGAAATGTTTGTGTTCCCCAAGGGCCTAGTGCACTTCCAGATGAACAAAGACTCTAAATACCCGGCCGTTGCTCTCTCTGCATTTGGAAGTGCCAATGCAGGCACTGTAACACTGCCAAAGATATTGTTTGCTAGTGGCATTGACAAGGAGGTTCTTGCAAAGTCCTTCAAGACTGAGAATCAAGTTATTGACAAGCTCGTTTGGGCTGCCACCTCAACTTGATTTAACTGAAGATCTGCACAGTTGTTTCTTGTTATCATATTTGATTAGTTAAAAGCAGTTTTATATTTGTAGCTATCTACTGTTTGTTCTGTGAATCTTGTCATTTGAGAGTCATCCTCACTTTCATTGTATTCATTTCGAAGATCTTTTCAGATCTTATATTGAATAAATCAACTGTCCTTGTTCAATTTAGTTTGCCTGTTTTCTCTGTCTATGCAAGAGCCCATTACCATCTCGATGGTAGTCTCATGCACCCATGAACACAATGAAAGAAAACACCCAAACGACTATGAGAAAGATGTTATCTTGCCGGTAGGAAGAAAGCCCTTCATAGAGACAAATCCTCCTTGGAAAAATCCAAGAGAATACATCTCTACGCAGAGAATTAATACTTTTTCCTCACACAAAAGAAGACCTCTCTACTTTTTGGAGGCTACTTCCTCCACCTCATCTCCTACTTTGTTGAGGAAGATAACCTCCTCACCGAAACGGGCCACAATCAGTAGGGTTGGCTTCAACCATAATGAGATTATGACATGCTTTCCAAAGTCCACAATCTCTTCAGATAACTTTCCATTTTGGTGTGGATTACATAATTTAGAGATGGTTACGATATTTCAGAACCTTATTGATGACACGTTTCTTCTCTCACCACCCAGTGAAACAAACTTGAGGACATCGCTTCCAAGTGTAGAACCCCTAGATGCGCACACCATAAATTTTTCTAAGACAGAAGACAAATAAGTCTCACAAGCAATGCATCAAATACCTTGATGCATGCATTTGACCAATACCAAAATCCGGCAAGCTCCACAATCATATATCGAAAACGTTATAAACAGATCTCCAAACGACTTCCAGAATATACAAAAGATATAAAACAGAAGAAGAAGAAGAAGACGCATACTGAGGAAAAAACAAGATCTAACCTTCTTCTAGATATCCAACATGAGAGCATCTCTTTCACAGACAACTCTGAGCAAGAGAAAACCACCATCCCAGAGGTGAACATGTCTGCCAATAAAATACAAAAGATATGATTAAGGTATTTCCCAAAACAACTACAGGAAATAAATCTCCAGATAAAAGTTCACTTTTTTTTGCGGGAATAATTATGAACTATTTATTCTCAAGCTTGTCATAAAAAAAAGCTGCTGAAGTAAATTAGACACACGCTTGCTTAAATAAGGAAATCTCCGCAAAGTTAAATTTGTAAATTTGGTAAACGTAAAGGACCCTTTTGTAAAATTACCTCTCCAAGGACACTTACCAAGTTCTTAGTGGATACAGTCTCTCTCCTCAGTCTCCCGGAAAAAATGACCAGCTGTCTTTCTCCCGCAAACGACGCCGCCGCCGCCGCCGCCAGAGAGGAAGGAGGCGCGGAGAACCGATGCCAGTTCTATCTCCCCAACAAGCGCCGCTACTGCGCAAACATCCCGCTTCCTAATTCCAAGTAAAATCCCTGAACCCTGGCGCCCTAATTCTCTTCGCCTTTTTCTCAAAACCTAACTTTTTTATTACTATTACCGCTTAGGTTCTGCGGAAATCACGACCCTTCGTCCAAATCTCGCCGGGTCCCATGCCCAATCGATCCTTCACAGTTAAAACCCCTTCCAAAACCCTAACTTTCTCTGTTTTTTGTGGGTTTATTCTTCCTAAATTGTTACATTTCTTGCAGCTCTGTATTTATAGAGAACTTGGATTCGCATGTGAAGAGATGCCCTTTGAAGAAGCAAGTGGAAACCCTAGAGACAAAGCCCTACTACTCCAAAGGAATCAATGCTGGGGTTGGGGTTTTAGAGGGGGGAAATGTTGGGTCTGAAGCAAAGAGGAAGGCGATTTATGAGATGAATGTGGGTGAATTCAATGAGCTTGTTAGAAAAATTAGGGCTTTTCATTCTGCATTGAGTGTTGAGTTGAAGGAATCTTATCTGGAGCCTGATGCATGCAAGAAATGGGTAAATCAGCAGGTAGACAGGTAACCTTCTTTTGAAATTTGGATTTCCATTTGAATTCCTTTGAATGATATTGCTATTTGTCATCAAAATACTGATTATATGCTACATTTTGTGCATAAAACCTTCTTGAATTGTTTATAATCTATATGCCCCAAAAAAAAAAATTCATGGAAACAAGCATCAAAAGTTTGTGCTTTGACATTGAATAGAAATACCACTTAATAAACTTGTAATATTATTCATTAATAGTTTCCTGAATGTATTTTGAATAGCTTATGTGAAATTTCTCTTGAAGGATAAGTTAGAGATTAGGAATCATTGGAATAATTTGGAGAATAATTTGACTGTGCTTTATGGCAGGCAAGTGCCATACCAAGAGAAGCATGTGATGCAACAGGTGTCGATCATTGGGAACATGGAAGCATTTGGAATCCTCAAAAAGCCAGAGTCATCGGTCCAAATAGTATCTGATGAAGGGATGGACTCAGATGGCTGGCTTGGAGATGATGATGAGAGCCCAGCGGTGGTTGAGTTTGGAGCAGGAAGAGGGTATTTGACTCACATGCTTGCTGATTGCTATGAGATGAAGAAGATATTTTTGGTTGAGCGCAGGTCTTACAAACTCAAGGTTAGTTATTATCTTTTTTCTTTATAAAATTTCCAGATACTAGAATCATGCTGATGTTTCTCCTGTGATCAAAATGAGTAATGAAAAGAGTAGGTTGTAGAGAACACTCAATTATGATGTGTTGATTAAACTTAAAACTCTAAGGTAGGGAATCCAGGGATAAAATCCAGTCTTTTTCGATAAAATCAGACAAGTATTATATAGGTTTATGGATTCTGAGGCCTAAGTCCAACATGGGTTACTGGATTCCCTGCCATCCACCAATTCATTTACCACCTTGAGGTGCATTCTAATATTTACTTATTAACTTTTTTGCATTTATCTAGGCTGATCGAAGTCTGCGTCAGAAGGAGAGTATAAAATTAGAGCGATTGAGAATTGACAGTAAGCCATAATACTTGCACCTTGCAATTATAAGTTCTTCCATGTTATTTCATTCATCAAATTAGGGATAGCTTTCTCATCAAATAAAGTTAAAAACTTTGAACTCTTGTGCCTTGCAATTATTAGTTCCATGTCTTCTCATTGTTCAAATTTGGGGTAGGCTTATCTTCATTTCCTTTTTGTTTACTTATTCACTTTGCAGATCTTTGTAAATACAACGTGATGTAAAACAATCAGCATACATGGGTAACCATGATTTTTGAAAGCGTCCGTGCCCCATGTGGAGTACAGTGATCATAAATTACAGATACTTTACATTACGGACATGGGTAGCTTTGTTTTTGTGCAAATTTGTCGCTTACCATATGGTTAGTGAGAGAATAAAAAATCCGTAGAAGTAATAATATCTTAATTAAATTTTAGAATAACATGATCCTTTACAGCTTCCGTACAAAAATTGTGAAGCTATACACGTGGTATTCTGCTTATACTACAGAAGCTTCCTTAGTGACACCTATTGTATTTGTTCTCTTCATAGTTATCTAGAATGGAAGGCCATAGCTAAAGCAATTATAATTTCAACAAGAAACTTTTCGCATTTTATTCATATCAGCAAATCCTTCTGTGATGTTAAGATCTAATTATTTTTTTATTGTTGAGTGATGTGTATCAGTGCATTCGTTGTTTGTCTGTTCCATGTAAATTTTGTGCATCCATTTAATAGCAAGGAATCTCAAACTTTTGCAGTAGAGGATTTAGATCTGAATGGAATAGAATCTTTGAAGGGACATCAATACCTGGCCATTGGAAAACATTTATGTGGTCCTGCAACAGGTGAAATTACTCTTAGCAATTGTAACATTTAAAATTATCATTGTATTACCAATCTGCAAGAATCTCTTTCTGTATTTTGATTACAATCTCTGGAACTCATTGATTTTGGCAGATTTGGCCATAAGGTGTTGTCTTCCACGGCAACAAAATACGGACAGGAAACTTCTCTCAAGTAGTTGTCACATGCAAGGCCTAGCCATAGCAACATGCTGCCACCATCTTTGCCAGTGGAAGCATTACATAAGTACTTTTCTTGACTCTTGGTTCTATTATAAATTTGATCAATTCATTGACTTTGAATAGCCTTCCTACTTGGGTGAATCTAACCAAAAATTCGCAATCATGTGAATTTGATAAACTTTTATTTGCAGTATGTATGTCATAGCCTCTGGCAATTATGATTTATGTGTAATTCTAAACCGATTTGGACACCATGGCATACTATTAAAAGAAATAATGTACGTCGAATATCTGCAACCTGTTCATTGTTTTTTTATCAGATAACGTTGAAATCATTTCCATATAGGTAAAAAGGCTCGGAATCGCTTGAATTTTTATTGGTAGCCTAGGTCAATTGAATATCAGTATTCAGTAATCTATGCCCCTTATTTTGCATAGGAGTACCTGTATAACTAAAAGTTAATTAGTTAATGAATATGTATATAAACATCTAGTAGCACCACTTTGACTTTTACTTTACTACATGTTGTTTAGCAGTATGACTCAAGAATCAAGACCATATCTTTCCTTGGATGAAGTGTCATATGCATTTGATGTCTATGACCTCTTCTGATTAGCTATGTAACACATGATGCTGGCAATGAATTACCCATGCATGTTAATAACTGAAAACAGTCAGTGTCCAAGCTTTCATGACCTCTTTAGTTCATTTGTCGATACATTTGTTTCAAGTGCCTGCTACATCATTGTAATAATAAATATACTTGTTAATACAAGGTGTCCTATATGATCATTCTAAGATATTGCATGAAACAATGTTTAGAACTTTAGAGCACGAGACATAGAATCTCCTTAACAAATTTTTTCTATGTTGTAGATACAACATTTATGTCCAAAATGGGAATCACAAAGGAGGATTTTGATGCTATTACATGGTTCAGCAGCTGGGCTGTAGATGGCGATCACGGTTCTGATGATGTTTCCTCTATGACTGATCAGAGAATACATCTGGACACCTGGTAAGCTCACTCTCTCTCTCTATGTCATGGTTTCAGATATCGGCCGATTCTAATATATATAATAATACCAGGAAAATCGGGTTTCTCAAGACCTGATAGGATATTAGCCCTATAATATCCCCAATATCAGGACCGATATTGCTGAAATGATCGATATGACTGATATTGACGATATTGATACTAAAACAATTGGCTTGATACTGAGATTTTAAAACTTTCTTTATGCCTTTGTGCATGGGTCATGAACAAGTGACAAGCTCCTGCATGGATATATATTGTTCCAAAATCATTCTAGTTGAAATTTTTACATGCTTGCAGTTTTAGTTCTAAATAACTATCTGCCTTTGTCCCCAATGTCTAAATTAGCATTTTTTTTTTTTTTTAAACATAGTTAAACCTTTTAAATCACCAGATTTCTTCACACTGTTGCTATTAGATTCAAATGGTTTGTCTTTCGTTCCCCATAATTTTCTTACCCATGTTGATTTGATTATTTCTTATTGGGCTTATAAAATGCAGCGTGGCAAAGCAATCTGATTCTGAGAACAAAGGAGTAGAAGAAACTATCAGAAACATGCAAGCAACAGAGAGAACTGTTTTAGGTTTCACATGCAAAGAGATTATCGATATTGGGAGAGTGTTGTGGCTGAAAGATCATGGATTAGGTGCGCAACTTGTAAAATATGTACCAACAAATATTTCTCCCGAAAATCATCTTTTGGTTGCTAAATGTAGTTTGCAGTCATAGATCAAATTTCTGATTATTTAAGAATATAGCTGTCATCGGAAATTTTCAGTCATATACAATGCAGCAATTTTTATTACAATTGGAGGAACTCTATCCTCTATGAAATTTTGGAGAACGGAGGTTGCAGTACAACTCTTAAACTGGATCTCTGATACGCTTCCCTTTGATAAAATTATTGCATCTGCTTAACTGCTATAAGCACTCTGAGCGTGTGGATTGACATGGCAGCAAATTTCGTCAGTGTTCCATATGTACTTCTGCCATTGGTAAATCTGTTTCCCCAGGGGTTTGAGATTCCCTTTGTATTCATGAGTTAAAATTTAAAACTCTCAGATCTTTGAGACTTCAATATTTCCAGTATCTTTCAGAATATTTATTATGTGTTATGATTCAAGCTGATCTCTAAAACTATGTTATGTTCCCTAATTTTAAATGGTATGCGATGGAAGAGTGATCGTTTGTCTGTGACTAGAATGTCACAGCAAACAAGCAGGAACCCAGAAGAGAATTATTAAAACTTAGCAGATTTTTTTTTTCTTTCTTTTTTGGTGGCTTTGTTCCATTTGTAATTTGCAAAGACAAGCACATTAACAAAAAATCACCAAGCAAGAAGCTCTTGAAACACAAAATCCTGGACACACATAACCCCCAATAAACAGTACAAAGGTTCCTTTGAACAGAAGGCAAGCATAAATTTTGCATCACTAAATTACATGATTACAGAATCAACAAATGATTGCATGAAAAGATCCTCAAGAACAAGTTGCCTAAATGCCAGTACCCAAACCAGAGCTAGGAATTGGCGGTGTTTTAAGACATTTACAGGGTATGGAACATGAAGCATAACATTTCACGTCACAAGGAATTCACCAATGATAGGTCTTAACAATAGGTTTACATAATATTACACAATAATGGATTGCATAAGAATGATGCTCAAAATCAAGTCGAAAAAAAAAAATTCAAAACCAAAAATAATGGTGTAACCTTATGCTGATTAAGAGGCTTGGAAGAAGGAGCTGCATTGAGGGAAATTATTGACCATCCTTGTGATAAGGTTAGGAGGGAGTGCTTGACCCCTTAAAAGGATTTGGTGGTGTCCATTTATCAAAGTGAGTATGGTTGTTTGTATATCGACTTCATCAAATGCACCTGCAATGAAATAGGAAAACAGAATAATCAAGAGTGAGATTTTGCAGTAACCGATGCAAAATGAAATTAAACAACCCAAGTATGTTGCAAGTGCTGTATGGGGTCCTGCGAAGCCAAAGAAAAACAAATTCTTTATAACATGCAACATGTTATAAATGACAGCTGTGTGTATCAACCGGGTTTTGTGTCAATGACATTGATATTTTTCTATGGTGGTTCGGGGGGAACAAGTACTATTAGCAAATTCTGCCACCATAAACCAAACATCATCAAAGAGAAGGTTAACGCATGAAAACAAAATGAACAAATTAGTCCATGGTACAAGTAGAAACAACAATTTTTAAAAAGATACAAACCAAAATAGTTATAGCTTGTCAACAGAAATGCACTTCACCAGAATGAACCATCAGCTGTTGGCTTTAGGAAACGGACAGACCTGTTATTTACTCTTTTCTCCAACTCCCTACAGACCTTAGCCTTTGTTTAGTTAATGTCTGTCATGCCAGCGGTTGACTTTGACGGGGTATTTAACTTCTTTTGACATTGTTATTCTTGAATACTTTCTGATTAGATAATTTGATAGCGGGGATACAGAACAAGAATTCCAAGAATGTCTATGATGGTTTATTATATTATTCAACCTATGATTAGTGGATTTGGTATTCCAACAGACAGGATGTTGGAAGTAATTCTCCATAATCAAGACATGAGGACATAAAGTATTTGTTTCATGTTTGTGCATGTACACATGTTTATCATGTATAATATATGTTTGAATTGATATAAACAACTGCCTTGAGGCCTAGCTCAGGTAGTAAAGGGTTGGGGGCTGGTTATGGGAAGCCCTATGTTCAAGTCCAAGCTAAAGCTGTTGTCCGCATAGAGAGCAAGTTGGAGGGAAATGGTGGGGGTGGTGCTTCTTTTTTGTGCCTGTGAGCCTGTGCGGTGGGTGAGTGAGGTTTGTGTTTGCAAACATTGGATACATTACGCACCAAACTTTTGGCAGGGAAATATTTCTTAGACATCATAAGCTTAACTTTGCTAATCTTTTACTTCCCAGTTATACGGCACACTTTACCCTTCAAATTCCTGTATCTGCTCCCTTTGCCAAGGAGAATCTCTCCAGAAACTGATGGGGGAAATCTATTGTGCACTCTTCTATTCTCATGATGTCATCTTTGCAATTCGAAAAGCACTAAAGGTAAGGTTGAACAACATAGAATAGGATAGAGCATTTGAGCAATCGGAACTAGCAGGTTCTGTTGTCAATCAAGATAAGGGAGAACTACACTAGCTTACCTAAATCAAGCTTATGTGTTTCATCTTCCAAATCTCCTTCTTCAACCATGTCATCCTCCAACTCAGCAGCTGCTTTTGCGTATCTATCCAAGAACTCTTCTTCGGTCTCTTCAGGCTGATCATCCTCAGATTCCTAGCAGACATAAATGTTCAAAAAAAAAAAATTAGATAATAATTCCCATTGCACACATACTGATAAGTCAATGAGCAAGATGACAAGGCTAGGCTGAATATGTCAAAAAAGTATCAAAAAGATGAACAGATAAATAAAAAGTGTTCTAAAACAAGCCTTCTTTTGACCTCATCATAGTCAGACTCTTCTTCCTCCTCTTCCTCCTCTTCTTCTTCTTCAATTTCTTCATCTGAAGCTCCATCATTCTCCTCTTCAACTTCTTTCAGATGAATGGTTGCTTCAATTAAAGAAACAAAACATTTACACAAAACTTCTCTGCCTCCATCTGAAACAGATCTTAGCAGTCGCTCAACCACCGTTGCCAATGTTATCACTGTATGACATTGCAAGGTAACCAAGAAAAAGTATTTTTATTGCAGAAGTACAATATTTAATCTTATAGAGAGTGATTTAAAAGAGAAATTATACTCAAATTAAAAGATTACTACAAGGCAGAACTTCTGAATTATACTTGAGAAACCTTACCAGCTAACTTGATCTCGGATTCCGATGACAGACCAGGTTCAGAAGAACTCGTTGAGATGTCTGCCAAAGCACATGCCCAAATCGTGAAGCCTTTATCCTGTTCCTTCTCCAAAACTTGTTCAATATTCTCAGGGTATGATATATAGCATGAAGAAATAGCCAAGAGTAGAGGTTTCCACAGCCCACTAGACTCCTGGATATCTTTAAAGCGAGAGAATGCAGCAACTGCAAACGCCACTGCTATTGACTGCTTGATAGCCTGTGTCTCTACTGAGAACCTTGGAACATGTAGTAATACATGTACACATGAACAGGCCCTCCTTGTAGCCGATGGATATGCAGTGATCCCGGCACTGACAAAAGCTGAAATACCATCAATAATGGAATGTATTGTGCCATGAGATGTGTTTTGAGAGGGCACTCTCTCCATGAAGAAATTTGCATAGTCATATTGTCTGTGTAAATTGACAGCTTCCTGGATAGAAGTGAAAACTGCCAAATCCTCCTCCTCTTCCCAAGCATGCCAATCTGCAATCATGCTAGCCCATGCTGCCAATAACTCTCTCAATTTCAACTCCACAACTTCATCCATTGTCTTAATGCACCGCATGACAAATCCAAGCAAATTGGAAGCATCATCTAAACATGATGCAGTTGGCAATGTACTAGAAATAGTTGCCTCCTGATCTCATCAAGGTAGAAAATAATTGTAAATTCCATTTTGTACTGGTAGGCGATAACAATAGCAGTTCATAAAATTTTCTTAATTACATCAAACTAGTAAAGACAAATATAATCGAGGGGTGTTCAGTTGGATATTGACAAAATAAGCAGAGATGACAAGTTTAAGGAGGTCCAATGGAAAAGGGGCACTCAGTGAGTGCACGCACTTGAGCTTGTGTGTGTGTGTTTTGGGTGGGGTGTTTTTTTTTTTTTTTTTTTTTTTTTTTTTTTTTTTTTTTTTTTTTTTTTTGGGGGGGTGGGGGGGGGGGGGGTGGGGGGGGGTTCACAAAATTGTTCCTAATTAGCTGGGGCAAAGACTGAAGGTTATGATAATAGAAAAAGCAAACATCTGAATTACATACAAAAGAAGAATGACAAGGGTATAGCAGAAATTTTGAATCAAGTGCAAATTTGATGTGGGAGCGTCAAACACACACGTACTAAAAGTGGTTGGTAAAGGTTTAATAAGACTGAAACTAATTAGCTCAGGAGCAAAGACCAAAAGTTATGATTATAGAAAATGCAAACAAGTAGATTACATGCATAAGAAATATGGATGACCAGGATATTGTTAGAAAACTTGAACCGAAAACCTTAAAGTGCAGAATTGAAGATAGCCATCAACTCTATTGACCTTTATCAAGCCATCTAAACTAGCCAGAATCCAAACATCAAGTGTTCTTGGTAGTATGGATAAAAAGATGCCCCCCTCCAAATTAAAAGACACATGTTTATATTTACGATTCTAAAGGATTTAGACTCCCTATATGCACAATTTTAAGCCATATAAAATAAGATCGATGTTATTTATTTGCAGTTAAATCACCTGCATCATTTTTGCATGAGCAGGACAATCCTACTTGAAGCATCTTTGGCGGGTAGGACATGTGGATTTGATGAACCAAGCAGTAAGTGATATTTTTTTATGATCTAATTGTATTATATTTTGTTGAGAAAAACTTGCAAAGAGAATTTTGAAAAGTGAAATTATAAATAAAAGAACAAATTTATCTGTCTTCCCTCATCACTAAAGATCAGTAAATATATAATCAGCTTTTGCTAGACGGAACCTAATTTAGACTGTGAAGCAGGAGTATGTATATCAAAAAGAGGAGCATATAGATGGAATATGTTCTATTTAAATTGAGCTATTAACAACTGTTCTACTTGAGCATATAAGATGGGGGAGGATCCATTTCCTTGTTTTCAAGGAGCTTGAGCAAATACAGCGGGATAATCAGATGGACATGCATTATAATTTTTACCTTCCATGAAAGAAACCCTGATATTTAATGGTTGAAGAGAATGGCCAATCACCGGGTTAGGTGATACAGGAAGCAGAATAGCAACAGAACTGTCAATTGTCGGCAATTGTCGGCAGTCCACTTCAGCTGTCAACATGCCCTTCTTTTTAATGTCGACAGGGTTTTCCTAAGAGTTGGAGCCACTACAGTACTATCGACAGGCCTATTCAGTTGTCAACAGACTTGCTGCGTAACATAGTCCTAGACTTTATTTAGGATTCAGTTTTTAGTCCAAATTTAGATTCTTATAGATTTTATACTTCCTTTATTTTAAACTTTCTTTTTCTTTATTTCGAATTTAGTTTTCAATAGATAGAATAGGATTTTTGTAAGCCTATATAAAGGCCCTTGTTTTTTTTTGTGATCAATCTTTTATTCAACTTTTAATCAATAAACTTTTGAGTTTTTTTTATATTTGCTCGTGGATTCGAGTTGTTTCTTTTGGCTCACAGATTTGGTCGTTCTTACTCGTGGACTCGAGTAGTTACCCTTACTTGAAGATCTCTTCAGGGTTCATTAGCGCTAGAACGAGAACTAGCCCGCGTTGGTTATCTTCTTCGCTTCCCCCATCCTGCGTCAAGTGGTATCAGAGTTACGGCTACTTTCCGACAATTGCAAGAGACGACGATGGGTTGCAAGGCTTTTTCCCAAGGATAGGCCCTACTACAAGGAGGGGCAACACCTTCAAAAGGGTCTCTCGAGGTTGGTGATCGAAGTCTAGTCGTGGTACGTACCAAAGCGGGCATGATTGTCAATTATATAAACCACCATATCAGCCGCCACCACATTGACAACCACCAAGGTATCATTTACAACATGCTCAATTTACTGAATTTTTCTACGAGAAAGAATCACCCATCTATCAGTACAATAATTATGAAGATGGTGGGACGTACTATGGAAGGCAACAGAGGTTCACTAATCCTAACTCTAGCAGAAGAGACGGAATTCCGAATTCTAATAGGAGATATAGGTTTCCTAATTCTATCCATGACATAGGAGGATACTCGAATACTTATGAGTTTAGGATTCCTTCTTTTGATGGGAGTCATGATGTTGAGTCAACTTTACTTTGGATCGATAAAATTAAATAGTTGTTTGACATGGAGTATGTCTCCATGAAAGATCAAGTTGAGTTTGTGGCTCATAAACTTAAAGGAAAGACTGTGGCATGATGGGATCGATTCCAAAACATGCATATGTACCAAGGCAAGCCACCTATAAGAACGTGAAGACTGATGGAAAGACTCTTACAAGCCCGTAACTTTGCTTTGGAGGAAGAAGCGATGGAGAATCGATCTCGACCATTCATGAGATCTTATCGATCGAACAAGACAGCTGAGCTACATCAGCAACCATCGATCAAAGAACAGTCAATCAAGGGAGATTCATCATCAACTGACATACCGACAACCGACACTCAGCCTATGCCATCAATCCAAGAGTCTACAGAAGAAGAAAAGCCAAATGTCACGCCATGCAATCAAGGCGAGTTCTTCGTGGAACCAAAAGAAATAAAGTAAGGTGTTGCTTTAGAAATAGTTTCTACAACTGCTAAATTCCTGAGGAGATCGACAAATCACAGGAGAAGTGCAAAGGAGTTGGGATCAACAAGCTTGAAATATTATCAATTATTTTTCTAGATTTCGAAGATCCTTTCATGCAGAAGGAGAATGCTCAAGATGACAGTTCTAATTTCTTCAAGTTCGTATCTACTATCAGCACGTGGGTGCAACGTGTTCCCCAAGGTATGCCAAATTCCATCTTCAATTATACTTTAAAAGATCTTTGTGGAAGCAAATCAATGAATTATGGAAGCATGATGTATGTATATGACTCAATGATGGAAAAGCACCAACCAATTGGCATTGATTATCAACCGATCCGAGATGATGATTACATGAAAGATTCGATGACGCGGCACTACATGAAGTTTGATGAAGATCATCGAGACGCAAGATTTTGAGATCACACTTTTCCTCAAGCAGAGTTTGATAAATCCAATAAGAAGTATAAGATAACCACTGAAAAGAAGAGGCGAAGAAACTCTTCAATGAGAAAAATATGATGATGGTATATTTGAGAAGAGGGAGAATCCCAACTTAAGAGTTCCTACCGAGCAGCTATATCCTGATAAGAACTCGAGGACGAGTTCTTTTGAAGAGAGAGGGACTGATACAAGAAACAGAACAGCAACAAAACTGTCAACTGTCGACAGTCCACTTCAACTGTCGACAGGTCACTTCAGTTGTCGACAAGCTCTTTTTTGTTGTCGACAGAGTTTTCCCGAGAGTTGGAGCCACTACAGTCCGGTTGACAGGCCTATTCAACTGTCGACAGGTCTGCTGCGTGACAAAATTTCAGACTTTGTTTAGGATTCAGTTTTTTTGTCCAAATTTGGATTCTTATATATTTTATACTTTCTTTATTTTGAACTTCCTTTTTCTTTATTTTGAATTTAGTTTTCATAGATAGAACAGGATTTTTGTAAGCCTATATAAAGGCCCTTGTATTTTTATTTTGTGATCAATCTTTTATTCAACTTTTAATCAATAAACTTTTGAGTTTTTTTCTTATATTCGCTCGTTGATTCGAGTTGTTCTTTTTGGCTCGTGGATTCGGGTTGTTCTTGCTCGTGGATTTGGGTCGTTATCCCTACCAGAGATCTCTTCAGGGTTCATTAGCGCTAAAACGAGATCTAACCCGCGTCGTTTGTCTTCTTCACTTCCCCGTCCTGCGTCATTGGGGCCCAACATATACCAGATACAAAGGGAAGCCCCATAGCTTTTACAGGAAATATAAAAAAATCCAGACCATTTTGGTTGAGAGCTGGCCCTGCCCTTTGCCTTGTGCGAGTTTGTGTGTTTGCGCATGCACGCAAGCAAGCAAATGAGCATGCATGCATAGCCCAAAATAACATGATTGTGGATCTCAAAATATATGAAGAAACAACAAAATACATAAGCATGATGCCTGATGGCCCTGAAGTTTACAGTATTAGATTTTTCAAGCTAATAGTAAGAAAGCATACCATTAACTCTAGTGGCATCAGCCAAGCCTGTTGCAACAAACTTGAAAATGTTCTAGCAATGGAAGCGCGACTAGACATATAATCTGTGTTTTTCTGCAGCTGCATATCATCTCGCATATGATCCTCCCAGATTTGTGCTATAGCTGCTAAAGCAGCAAAACCACGTTCAACAACCTGACATAAATCAGAACTTACTTTATTCTAAACCAATCACATAATACGTAAGTCACGACTAAAATGGACACAGACAAAGCAACATCAATCACCATCGAGAACCATAACCAATGATATAAACCTGCAGTATGAGCATGATTTGACCAGGCATGTTTTCATATTCTATGTAATTTTTCCTCTTTAACAATTTTTCTCCAGTATTTGTGTAAAATTCAGCATGCATGTGTCCATGCATAAAGCTATTGGCCGACTTCGTCCATGGGAGTTGTGAACTATGAAACCTCAATATGGAGATCTCTCTTCTTAATAGGATTTCTGCAATACAACAATATCCAAATATGTTCCTTATTTACAATAATCTTAAATAATTTGGTGACATTTGGGTGACTCTTTGTTAATAACATTAGTGAATGGTTTCTAGCATGAATGGTCCTTAGATGAGCTTAATTTGATTAACAAGATAGGAACCCAGATATGCCTACTGGCCTTTCTAAACCTTTTCCAAATGTCCTTGAGGACAACTTTGACCCAGTAGGATTCATATAATACTAAAAGCAGCAGCAGCAGCAAGCCTTTATCCCAATTAAGCATGCACCTACAGGAATATTAATCACTGACATGTACCCACCATATTATAGACTTTCAATAGTCAAGTCACGGGATTTGTTTGTTGAAAAAGAACAGAGATGTTATGAAACAAAACTTCCTTGGAAAAGACAAAGATGTTAAATCACCCCACAACACACATAAGAAACTACTATTAAGGAGAAAAATAGTATCACTATACAGAGGAAGGCTTGTTCATGTTGGCATAAGGCAGTCCAAGTTTACTATAAGGTAATTAATGGATTGTATCCACCAGATTGGGTCTATCGTACCTGGGGCCAAGGTTCTGGAATTGGGGGTATGTTCTTTGAAATAACACCTGCAACTCTGGAGACAATCAGAGGAATATGAATTGCAACCTTCTCTTGCCCAGACTCCACCACAGTGCCAAGAAGCTGAAATAATAGAGAGGACTCATTTTCATCTGCATTGTCTATCCTATTAACTAGGACTTGCAAGAGGGAGAGCCAATCAGGAGGAATGTAATCATTCTGCAATAGTACATACAAAGATAAAAGGGATTAAATTAGGCAATAAAATTTTAAAGGCTTTCAGTAAGTAGAGTTAGATGGTCGATCCTGTCATTCTTACTTCAAGAAGTTCTGCAATGGCCCCGGCTGCAGAAGCATGGACCGGGTAACAATTAAAATCTCCAACATCTGGCATGACCAATGCTTTCATCAAAGAACTATAAATATCAGCACTCACAGCCTACAAAGAGATTGAAGCTAATGTTATCAAGTGCGGGTGGAGAATACTTCAAAATAAATTATTAGTGCATGTGATATAGTACTGGTTCTAATGTTTAATTTGTCCTGCAACCTGTGTACATATTGAAAATAGAGCAATTTTTCATATATCCTGACAATTTTATATTTGCAAAAATAGCCTAATAACTAAATAAATACCACAGAATTAGTAGTGGAGATAGGGCACAAGGAAGGACCATGTAAAGATTTTAAAATAGTGCAACGAACTGAACTGCAGAGTACTCTTAAATGAAAGAGAAAGACGAGAAGCAGAAGCAGTTCACATTATATGGAATCACAACATTTCAAGGAGCATTAATCACCAACACATGTGAATGCAAAAAAAATCAATATTTTAAAAGTTGTGGGGAAAAGCAACATAAGAGATTGTGATGTGAAACATGTACGGGGTGGAAGCAAAAGATAAAATTCAAAGAGACATTTCACCAACAAGAAGACCGTTGCTAGGAAAACTAGTTAAAACAAATAATATCAGTGATTTTTTTGGCATGATTTGTGTAATCAATATCAGATATTAAATTGCTAATTAGATTTATGATTATGCAGATAAAGGAGTTCTAAACGCAATAAAGAAAGCAAGTCATCACAAGGAAGAAGCAGACTTACTCGCTCACTTTTGATATAGACAGCAGATCAGAATAGATAACAGATTAGATGATGTATATCTAAACTTGTAATTAAGACGTTGATGTAATAAGAAAAATACATGAAATCATCATAAATTTGATTTTAGCTTAATTGTTAATTGTTAGTTGATCTCTGAACTCACGCAGATAAGAACAGGTACAGTCGATGAAAATAGGATCGTCGAGGAGTCGAGGCGCTTATGCAGACGAGCCGAAGTTGCTAGACGTGTGGCAAGATAGAGAGGGATTTGGCAACAGATTTATTTAAGAGAAAGAAACTTGAAGGGGAAATAGAGAGAGAGAATAGAGATAGATAAATCAATTAGAGGATCTCACTACTAATTGAGTCTGATTAAGGCATCCCACCACTAACAGAATTTATGATCGAGAAATTCAATAATAAAACTCAATTTGAGAGTAAAGAAAAACTTCCATTGACTGTTCATCGAAAACTTGAATATATGAGGCTGTTATATAAGCTACAAAATTGTATCTCTCTTCTACTTCAACTTGGACTTCAAAACCAACTCCTAAAAGAAATCAAAAACCTAAAAGAAGTTAAAAAAATACAAAATAGGCAACTACTAATCCTACTACAACTCCAATACATAGAGAAGAGAAAATAGAAACTCTATTACTACGAGAATTATAAAACTTCTTCACGAACAAAATTTGCTTCTAGAATCAAATAGTCATGGTTCTCTTCAATCTCCTTCGGTATACCTTCTAAGCTTTTGAATTTGACTTTGTCGGTGACTTTGATGACTTTATAATGTCCGCATCAGATTGATCAGGTGAACTAGTGAACGGTCACCTCAATGCCTAGGCTGCCACTTGGTGAATGGTGATTACAACATCACACAATTATACAGAAACAAAATTAAAATAGAAAAGGAAGAAGCAAAGGAAGAAAGAAAAATGACTGGGTGGGTATTAAAAATAGAAAAGGGAGAATAAAAAGGAAAATTAGAAGAAAGATAAGAATTGGGGAGAATAAAAGAATTAAATGGAAGAAGAAGCAATATCAGATATTAAGAAAACTTCACTTGTACTGATAGTTAACAAGATGAACAGTTATCAGAGGGTTATTAGTTGAACAAAGGAACACATGAAAAATCATACAGGCTAGCCAGAGGGTTATTCAGTTGGCAGAAACCTACTGACTCGAATAAGGGAGGAGCATCAAAGGAGGGAAATAGGGAACCTTAGATGGCTTCCACCTCAGGCTCCAACCACAATTCTAGCCTCCCCTGCTTATTTTTGTCACCAGAACTTGACCTTTTCCGTCATTTTCTCAAATTACCAATTAATTTCCATGGAGCACGCTCCTTAATTTCGAAGTCGAACGAGTTGATGGCCAGGGATTTTGCCTTAAACTTGAGATTGGCGTTTGTGTCCTGCAATCTAGTACAACTTGGTTCAGGGATTTGTATGATGAGTGGAACTATGTAGGAGACAATTGTGAATAATGACACTAAAGTTTTCTACCTGGTAACTGGCATATCCGACTGGGTATGACAAGTTGGGTGTGCATGTATTAAGTGTGGTTCCTATGGTTCTCCATGATGATAAAAGTGATGTGACGTAACATGCTGCCTTGTCCTACAAGCATGACGTTTGTGGCTATTTATGAAAGAGTTTGGTTTATTTGTGTCCCTGTAATGGTGGTGAGAATTTCATATTGGGGGTCCACCATAGGTGGTCTTCTCAGGAGTTCGTGTATCACCTTACTACTGTTGGAAGAGATGTTGCAATAATGTCAATATTGGTGCTAGCCCCAAGGGACAACAAAATTAACTGTCTACCATGTTCTATGACTATGGCTCTTAACAGGTTATGAAGCATGTGTAGCCGCAAACCATGCTTCTTGAAGAATTACAACATCTGGTGTATCCGGCTGTAGTGGCACAAGATGAATTGAGTGTGTTCTCTCTAGGCAATCAATGTATCGACTAGACTATAAAATATGTCGGTAAGAAATTATTGTTGCTGACATAATTATTCTCGCGGCCGGCATATTTAAGCAAGGTTCCAAAATGGCTGAGTTTGGAATTATTCTCTGGCAGATTTCAGTGGTCTGGCGAGCTAATCCTTATTTCGTGGTGATTTATTATAAAAATATTGTTGTCTCTAACTCTCTATGTTATGATATTTCGAGTAGTATGCTTATAAGAGGTGCTAATGTGTAAGCATTTGCTTCAATTGAGAATCATCATCATGTTTAACTATTTGGGTGCACTTGAGCTTCAGAAAGCATGATTGTAGATGGGCCCAAGTAGTATCTGTTACAATAATTGAAGAAAAGGAAAACTGAATTGTATATTATTGATGAGGGCAATGCCCAGGGGGATACAAGTGATAAGGAGAGATCTTAATACATTCTAATACAAGAATACAAAAATAATAAGAAAATCTCTATTTCTAATATTGTTTTAATGCAATATGAATTCTAATCATAATACTACTCTTAACACCCTCCTCAAACTTATAGTGAGAAACCAGCATGAGTTTGCCAAAACAACTTTCCAAACCTAAAAAGAAAAATAAAAGAAAAAAGGACTTTTTTTTAAGATTTTAGAGATTCTTCAAACTCAGAAGGAACGATTTGATAAACTAATAGAGAGAAATATAATTGACTGCAGTGAATCGGTGACATCCGCCAATACACATTTGGATCAGTGTAACTAGTAATAGAATCTGGTGATGCCTGCCAGTAGACACACTCGAACCAGTGCAGCTAGAAAAACACACTCGAATCAGTGCAGCTAGAAGAACACACTCGGATCATTGCAGCTTAATGAATCTGGTGATGTCTGCTAGTAAACGCACTCGGACTAGTGCAGCTGAAGAATCTGGTGATGTTCATCAGTAGACGCGTCACGAAATGTAGTAGCTTAATGTGGATATGGTTGAACTTGTTGAATTTAGACTTGCAGAACATGGATTTGGACTTGGACTTAGATTTAAACTTGGACAATTGGACTAGCAAAAAATGTGGATTATTTGGATTGTTGAACTTTGATTTCTCCAAACAAGATGAGAGAGCTTGACGTGGATACGAGAGCATGACGATGAAGTCTTTGATTTCTCCGAACAAGAGATGATTGGTGAGATATTCAACAAATGCGTGTATGCGCATGCATGCACGTGGAGATGATTTGCTTGAAGATTGGTAGAAATTCACTGATTCACAACTTGAACACTTGATTGGTTAGAGTTGTTGGTGAGGTTATGAGATTGGTGCGGGAGGTGAAGGACTGCAGCAGAGATTATAGAGACAAGACAGGTATTGGGGATGATCAGGCGCACTGATCGGATTTGGAGTAGGCTTCGTTGGGCGGATCTGGAGACCAGTGACCACCTTGAAGGAGGCAAATTTTTGTATCTGCAGAGAAGATCAAATCTGTGGTGTTGAGGTGTTGTTGATGGTCGATGTTGACGGCGACGATGAAAGCAGCCCAAAGATTGGTAAAAGAATTTTGAAAGAACGAAAGCAAACGTGGCCCGGCGCTAGGCATATGCTTCATGAGCACGTCCCAGCGCAGGCGCGTGAACAATTTATTGGCGACGATTAAAAGAAACTTGGCTCTGATACCATGTTATAATAATTGACAGAAGGAAAAACTGAATTGCATGTTATTGCTGAAAGCAATGCCCAGATATATATATAGGGATACAAATGATAAGAAGAAATCTTAATACAATTCCAATACAAGAATAATAAGAAACCTCTACTCCTAATATTTTTTAATGCAATATGAATTCTAATCCTAATACTACTCTTAAAGTATCACTAAATTTTTATTGTGTTGAACTTCATGCCATAAATAGCAATAAAAAAACAAGCTGGCACGAACTCAACATAATCCATCAAGAGTCAGGAGCGAAGAGAAGTGAAGCTAGAAATGATTTTTCTTCGGGATAAGAATATGGATGGAAGAGGGGAAGCGACACTGCTTTAAATGTCTCTAACATGTCCTGACAAATCGGACGACATGTCATTTTAAGGCAACGCAACGACATGAAGATAGATATATCTTTTATCTCTTTTCAATCAATGTTGCCGACATGTCTAAGTTTGATCGGATATATCGACCGACATTTTGCCTGACATGTCTCCAGCATTGTACTTTGCACATGAATTATAAGTATTGTGATTATTTTTTTTTATGTTTATTACTTATAATGCTCTATTTTTGGATTTTATTATGCTTGTTCTATAGTGTGAGATGAATATTCCTCTTTTTATTGTTACATTTATTTTATAATTTTATTAGGTTGATGACAATTAAGATACTAAGATTGAATTTTTCAATGTTTGCATACATAATATATGCATCTTTTACCCACCATAGTGTCTGTTATTTATTTATTATCCCAACATATCGTCCAACATACCCTACCCAACATGTGATCCCCTTGGTCGTCATGTATTCAACATCTGTCATTTAGAAATTGCAAAATGTTAAGGTAAGTATACCCTAAACATGTTTTAGGTGGATTTGCATGATTTATGCATGTATTGCTTTTTTATGACTGTATTATTTAGGACATCGAAGGCATATATTTACCATCCACCATGAATATTTATTAAATATCCCTGATATGTCTCCAATATGCGATATTTCACATGGGATTTCGCCATCCTCTGTGACCCAACATCTGACATTTAGAACACTGGTAACATTTATTTAGAATGTTAGTCTAGTGGGACCATGGGATGCATTATGAAATTCAAGTTGACCCTTTTAGTAGCATATACCTCATTATATCTTAAGACACTAATAGTAGATGCTTATAGCATTTGAGAAGCGGTGTATGAAAAATGAACCCCTTTACTGCATAAAGAAAGCAAGCATATCACTTGCCGCCGGAGCTTGGCTGTCCACTAAAGCGTAGAGCCAAGTAGAATATCTTAAAATGCTTAATGCACATTTCCTTTTAGATTTCTTTTCTGTAACAAAGAACTTGTTTAATGAGCTACAACATTAAAAATTTGAGTACAGTGATACAGGATGATAGGACAATTGCTTAGCGAATGAGTCATCTTTTGGGGAAAAAATTTAATAATAAAAAAATTAAAAGAAAATTCCAGTAGTCCAAGTAATAAACGTTGCACATGCCTCATTAGCATAATATCTTGCACTTCTAGAATTCTAAGGAATGTATGTTCAGTAAATTACCTGAGGAAGGCAAGATGCAAGTGCCCCAAGTACCCAATTTGCTGTAGCCACTAAATATGGTGAGCATGAGGCCAATGTATACAACGGAAGCACTCGGTTTCGAACCAAAATTAATGTGAATCAGGGTTGCTCTCATTTAAGAACTGTAAGAACTCAAACTTTAGTAAATGAAGAAGCGAGACTCGCTTTCACAAAGAAATTGGCATAATTTTTTTTAAAAACATGATCAACATAGGCTTACATCTTGGAGACCTCCGTATGCCATCAAAACACCATAATAACTGCCAAAACAAAAATAATCATTCTATTCAACACAATGGTTGCCAAAGAAAATGCAAAATGATATTAAAACTTAGAATTTCTTAATGAGCAAAAATATGGAAAAAAACATAAATTTATAACTTATTTACACTTCCACACATATATTTGTCTTTATATATGAATATCCAATACCCAACTCACTCCTGTAATATCTTAGATGGTGCCTCATTTCCATCAGAGGGCATGGGAAACTTGGATAAAAATGGAATCACCAATAACTCTCCCACGGAGCTTTGACCCTCTTTTCTTTTACTTTTGTCACCTTTCTTCCGTTTAGAAACTGCAGATACAATAGGTGGACCCTGATAGCACGATAAATGAACTGAGTAAAAATTAAGTTACAGAATCTGTGTGGCCAGACAAACAGAAAAGGCATTATTCTTCAATTTAACAATCAATATATTTGTTAAGGAAATAATAACCTTTGACATTGCAATAACACCAAGTAAATTAATTGCACTTTTCCTTGCAGTAAACAAGTCCTCAGCCCATCCTGAAATTTCGTCCTGCAAGGGACAATAGATATGTTAGATGCTGGAGGATGTTAACAGAGGACATGGCTAACTGCAGATAGCTGTCGAAGCCAATTATCATACAAGCTCAGACGGAAGGTTCTTTCGTATATATTCTTCAGTATCTTCTTCCCAATCAGACATATCCTTCAAAGGATGAAAAGATTAGGTTTAGAACGATCAACTTCTAATAAAAAAGTTATCTTAGTGAAGTAGCACTTAAATAAAAATAAAAATAAAAAAAAAAAACCTGCTAGGAATGTCGAGCATTCGCATTCTATGATCCTATAAGAAAAAGGAAAAGAATAATTGTGTTGGTGAATACCAAATTAACTCTACCTTTTGGTTTAGTGCTAATGCAGGAAAGATAGCAGAATCCAAAAGTGAAGAGAAGTGTGGTGATACTAGTCTCCATCCCTGAAAAAAATCCCAGAACCATGAGAAATATGCAAGAACTTTGAGAAAATAAGGTTTTCTGCTATACAAGCAGGAAGTGAAAACTGCCACACAGCATATAAGCTCTTACAATGTAAAACAAAGACAATAATCATCTTTAAAAGGATTAGTATACTTGCTATGGTAATTCCAAGACAAGCATTACCAAGGCAAGCAGCACCTGATGTAACCACATCTCTAGAGCCTATCAAAATTGGAAAAGGAATCAACCAACTCTGCTGCAAAATGAAGGGACCAACTTACTGGGCCTGTCTCCAATACATGTGAGATGACATCAAAAGCCAGTGAAATAATCCGCTCTGACATAGAGTCCAGCGTCTGCATGTCCTCTAATGTGTTAGTCTTATACGAAACAGTGCAGTACATTAAAAAGAGATATTTTAAACATTGAAATCAAATCGCGGCATTTAGCTAGAGAATCACACAATTAGATTTCCATATTATTCATATTCCATTTAAAAATAATATTATCAGTAATGAAAATAAGATTTATACAATTTACATGATAGAAAAACACATTTGGAAGATGCACACCTACCAGTAATGTAAATTTCCTTAAGAAGAAGAATATGGTATGCCATCAACTTACATTGATATTAGGGCTCATCTTCGCTATTCTGATAACACTAGCAATAATGCTTGGCATCAACCTGAAAATGAATCAGTGAACAGTGACAAATTTGCAATGAAGAAAAAATTAGATACAACAAACCAAAAGATGCATTGTATTACTTGTCAGAGTGCTTCCTATGGCGAGTAATCAGAGAACGAAAGATGATTAAACTTCTTTTTGCAGTCTTCAATCTAAGCAAGTAGCCACTTTCGGAAGAAGCGCCATTTAAGCTCAATGAGTCCAGAATCCGTAATAAGTCTCCACAAAGAGAAGGCAAAAGAGGACATAATGCAGATGGCATATACGACCTCACCTATAAAACTAACCTATGATAAATTCCCAATATAATAGGAAAGAAAACATGACATTATGATTGCAAGCATATGCCAAAAAGAAATATGTCACATATCCTATTCAAAGGTCATTAAAGATCAAGAGGAGATTCAAGAAAATCTTATACAAAAGCACAAAATAAAGAGTATGCCATGCTTTCATTCTAAATTTATCATGACATTCCAGCAAGTAATAAACAAATAATGTTAGATATGTTATCATGAATATCTGCACAACTAGCAATAGGAACATCATCAAAAAGTTGAATTCTATTCACCCTGTTCAGACCAGCGAATAGTGTGTTGGATGTTTTTGGTCCTTGTTTCTTTGTACAAAGCAGCGGATGCTTCCGATATAACGCATTATACTTATAATTTAATTCATTGCAGCTTTTAAAAAAAATTAATTAGCATTTCCAATGTTGTATACTCCAAGAAATATGGATAAGAACTAAATTTCTTTGTGTTTAATTGGAATATTTAATTATCTTTTAACTTGTCAATTAGCATTTTCAATGTAGTAGACTCCCAGAAACATTGCTTTGTCGTAGTTGTTATGATTCAAGTTGATTTAGAGACCACTGTAATTTGCATTGCATAAGAATGAAATTAGTTAATTTTCAGAATGATTATGAATCAAATAGTGAATTTATTGACCATCGATTTCTTCGTCCAAGTTCTAGCACTATAATTTGTAGTCAATGAAAATTTTCTGTAGTGAGCTCAAGCCGAGAAAAGAAAAAAGATACAGTACTGTTGAGAATCGAGATCAGGCTCATTACTAATCATTGCCATCACTATTGTCAGCAATAATTATATTTTCCTTGAGCATTTGATGGGCCACGTGTGTGCCCAGCTCTAGTAGAGCATCAAACATTGAACCCAGACATCAAAAAAAATTTGACAGTGTCGTAATAATGTTTATGAACTTATTATGTCTTAAAACCAGACAATTAAATTATGGTACAAAACTGAAATCGTCAGTGAGCAATGCAATTGACATTGTTATCCAAACATGACATGATCTTTCAAGATCTTAACAGTTACTAGTTAGTGTAAATATGAATGAACCCGATAGAAAATAAAATATCTGGGTAAGGAAGCTTACAGTAAAATACAGGCATTTGCATATTATAAGGAGGACTTGCTCAATTTCTATTTGTAGTCCATTTTTGTATGATAGGGCCTGTTATCAAAATATAGATCCTGATCAGAACGCAAATAAACTCAAAGAAGAAAAAAAGAATAATCGAAAAAAAAAAAAAAGACTATAAGCTCCATGCAACCTGATCCACGAACTGATGTAATGAAGCTTGTAAAGGCACAAGAATATCCTTAGCTATAAGCTCCAACTGCAATGGTACAGGCTCCTTTGGCAGTTTTGGATTCAAAAAATACTGGAAATATAAAAGTAGTCATGAAAAGAGAATGTGAAAGGCGCAAAAGAGTCCACATTTTACAAGCCCAAAATCATAATTTCTCACTGATGATTAAGATCAATATGTAACAAGTATGCAACAAGCAAAATACGGTCATATTAAATGTGTTACAACAATGGCAACAAAATTGAATGAAGTAAAGAAAAATAATTGTATTTAACAGAAGCAAAACAATTTTTTGTATAAAAAAGGAAATAGTGGCAGAGAATTGCATGATCCATGATTGCTTCTTCAATGAGAAATGGAGTTCACAGCCCATACCCAAATTTTCATGCAAAGTGGAATTTTCCTGCAAACTTTCATTGCTCTGTCAAACTTTCACGCAAAGTGGAGTTTTTCCCATTACTGCTGACGGAGAACAACTTCCATAACCTGTGTCTAAGGTAATAATCTTACAGAAAAAGCCTAGACGCCGCATTCATTTTGAACTAGTTTGTTGTAACCTGTTAATAGTTTACCTTGATTAGACTTTATTTTCTCTAGTTCAAGTAACTAATAAATGGGGCTGGTGCAATCGGTCAAATTAGTAGTTTGGATGAATGATCGTGGAGAATTTAGAATTGTCACGTTATTGAGTGCTTCTTCCTCTTCAATTATTTTCTTTTGTTTCCAGGACCTGCTTCTAGTATTCAGCCTCAGAATCCAGTCTTCCCCTCTTCCTCAATTTTCTTTCCACTCGGAAGCTAATCTCTATTAACTGTCTCCCGTACAACTTTGGTCCTTGTCTTGGTTCTATACGGTTAATCATCCTTCATGACCATCTATTAGTCATTACCTTGGGATGCTATTTCCTAACCAATAGGCTAATCAAGTTCTACCGATCAGACATGAGGATATTTGAGAAGCACGTGCTTTTCTCAAATTAAAAAGAATAAAAGAAATTTTTTTTAACAAGACCAATAAGAGAGCGTAATGTGGAAGCCAACTTCTAAACAATAATCAGAAACATGTATTATTCAAACGAAAGGGATGAATGCCGCTTGATGGGAATTGCAAGCTTAATGAAATTTAATCTAGAAGATCTAGGACAATTGGTAACGGTTTAAAAGTTGGATGCTTTATCATTATCTTAGTTTATGTGAATTTAGATAGGACTAGACTATCTGATAGGAGACTTGGTTAATCCAGCTGTTTTAGATCAAGAAGGTGAGTAATTATTGTTTATTGTCTATAAGCCGCTGATGCACCAAGAGATGACAGATTTCTATTGATTGACTGCTGAGATTTCTATGCACTCTCTTCAAATTCTCTCTCAAATTCAATTTCTATCTCCTTCCCTTCCATTATTCTTCCATATATCTTCTTGCATCTCCTTATTCCCATCCTCTCTCTCAGTTCAGTGTTACCACCACTGAAGTATGCTACTCTCTAAGCAAAACAAAATGAAAAAATGTGTTCCTTGATTCAGAGAGAAATTGTGAATTTTAGATTTATCTAAAGCCTTGCAGATCCCGGTAATTCAAATGAACTTCAGAAAGTGTTCAAGTGCATTGGTTGGGAAGATATAATTAATAACATCACTCATTTTTCTAAACCACTAAAATTACTCTGGAGTGAAATATCATTTTTGTGAATATAGTAGAGATAGACTGTAAAAACCTGGACTTCGTGAAAGTTGAAATAGAACAAATTCTTGAAAAAAGATGGGAAACATTGACAAAGGAGCACTTAACAGAAAAGATACTTCATACTTGAGGTTCATATATTTTTATTAACAGAAAAAAGAAAGGTCATTTACATTTGAAGACTGAAAGCTAATAAGAGAGTTGAAAGGAGGATAGATTTAGTGATAAAATAACTGTTCAAACTGTGTAATAGCTGAGTCCACGTTGTTATGTGATGTAGATTTCCATTTCAGCATTTCCCCAAAATATATTGAAAACAAGTAAGATAACGATGATTTCTAGATATCTAATCAAAATCATGGTTATAACATTAATAAAAGAGAACTTCTACTTACTCCATTCATGTGATGCACTAATGGAAACTGATTAACAACATGGAGACCAAAAGAAAGTCAACTTTAACTCTCTTCTAAGAGAAGCACACTAAAACTTCTAACTCCAAATTTATTGAAAAATAAACAAAAAATATGCACCGCTTATGAAACATGAGGAAGTACCTGAAAGGTTTAACAATTGTTTG
The DNA here is from genome assembly GCA_038442645.1 of Agave tequilana. Lineage (NCBI taxonomy): Eukaryota > Viridiplantae > Streptophyta > Magnoliopsida > Asparagales > Asparagaceae > Agave > Agave tequilana. Next base: position 75,542 of record JAVJIF010031338.1, read on the forward strand.
AAGCACAGTAAGAGCATTAATGGTGCTCCACTGCGAAAATGCACCTTGATTAATCAGATTACTGCTTTGGATCGCTGATCTTAGTTCAGGTACAAAATCAGGCCATGAATTCTCACTTACAAAGTCATTGACAATGATCATGCGGAACTACATAAAAAAAAACATAAAAGGAAAACAAAATGTATTAGCCGCTTAATAGATCATGGTATTTAGGTTGCATGCACCTAGTACACAAATAAGAAAAACAGGGAACTTTTTGCATGCAGAAATCATTTCTGATTATTATTGAACATCTTTCCAGCATGATTGACAAACCAAAGGAACATAAAAATGCATTATCTTTCCTGAACACAGGTCACTGCAAATGGCAACTGAGAAACAAAACTTCTAAAGTAAAAATGAGAGGGAAAAACATATAAGAAGACAATATTATGTGGTAGAATGGGAGAGAAGGAATTTATGTAGCTTCTAACAAAAACATACAGTAGGAATGTAATGAGGCTTTCGCATCCACTGTGTTAGGGTTGAGACTTTAGAACAGACTTGATGTTTTCATAAAATAAGGAGATAATAACTAAGCTTTACCAAAATTCAATCTTAGAGAACAGCAGACATCTTTTGCACACGTTCCGGGCATGGATTCTTTGCACGCTCATTATCACCTCATTGAGCATGACCAGCATATATGTTCATGCCAACACTTAATTAAAGCAATGAACTTCACACTTCTCTATTTTCCCCATCAACGTGGACACTGAATGGAACACTAGAACTTGAAGATCAATCAAATGATTCTGATCGAGGTTTCTTCAAGAACTTTATGCATTCACTTGGAGATTCTATTGATTCCAAACTGAGCAGATTTAATCTCTCTAGATAACATTGAGAAAATGGGAAATAGCACAATCCAAATATTCAATGGAGAAAACATGTCAAGGGTGGTTTCATGAATGATCAAAATCCCTTCAATAAAAAGCGTCAATCAAAATGCAATCAATCACCGAAAACCCAAGCAAGACTATCAAAATATCTTTCCCTTTACTTTGATCAATTAGCATTTTAGACAAAGAAAAATCTTGGCTTTTCTTCCACAATTTTCAAGTGAATAAAAAAGGGAGTAATATTTTATTAAATGCCAACATGAGGATGCAAGGAGCACAAACATATAAATGAGTAGGTAACAGGTACACACAGCTTCAATTAACACTTTGAGAACTGCTGGTTCCACTCGAAGTAAGGCTTGAGCAAGCTGGTTTCGGAACTCAATGTGGAGTTCAGGAGAATATGGCTTTCGCTCCATATGGCGTCTAGTGAAGTTCTTCAAATATGTAGATGCAGCTATTCTTAGTCCTTGGTTGTCACTTCCTGTAAAGACAATCACCAACATTTACTAAAAAAAATAAATAAAATACATCTCAGCACATCAAATCGCAAGATAGATTACTGATGATTTAAATACTTTAAGAACTACACTACCAACATGGAACCAACCTGAATTGTTCTTTAGTAGCTTCATGCATTGAAAATTAATGGTCAGGAAAGATGATTAAAGGCAAGATTTGGTACCAGTTATTACAGTGAATAAAGAGATATGGGTTAGGAGGATGGTGTGCCTTTTTTATCATGTGGAGGAATCCCATTGCAAAGATACAAAGGCTTTGCCAGGGCATAAGGACTCATCAGAGAAGGGAGCTTTGGGAAATTAGGGTCTCCAACTCCCACCTTAGTCCTTGGCACCAAATGAGTCATCTCTCAGCTAGCTATGGCCACCATTGGAGGTTATGCTTACTTGGGATGCAATTAGCATGTGAGGTCAGTTCTGACGTAGTTCATTAGTCTTTTCTTCTTATCTGAAACATTAATAGTGTTTCCCTAAACCATTTGAGGACACAAACTTCAGGAATTAGGATTTCCACCTCCAACTTCTATCTTACAGCCTTAAGTTGTCAATCTAGAGTTGGCCTTTGTTTCCTGTGCGCACGCACCAATGATGGCTGGACGAATAAGTAAAATGAGCAGAACTCTACTGTGTCCATTTCCTTGCTTCTCCCTTCTTCTCACAATCTAAATTGGCTGCCCCCTGAACTAATTATCTTGAATTAAAGCAACTTCTGCTCGCAGAAAAGCAAAAGGTTGCCTATTTTATCGTAATTTCCCCTCTTTATAGATATCTGAAGTGCTACCAGCTATGATTAGACTGCGGTTGCATGAAAGGGTAAATTTTAAAAGATTCGGTTGTCTGGAGTGCTACCAGCTATGATTAGACTGCGATTGCATGAAAGGGGTAAATTTTAAAAGATTCGGTTGAAAACAAAGGGGTTTTATTCATGTCGTGAACTGTGATTTCAAAATTATAACAGCAATCAAAGAACAACAAAATTCTAAAGCTTGAGAGAGAGAGAGAGAGACCTGTGGCTATGGCGAGGAGAGAGAAGGGGAAATGGGGGAGTTGAGAGAGGCGATCGAGGCCGTCGGCGGCGGACGAGACTATGGTTTTGTCTGGGCTTAGGGTTTCGTTGAGGAGGCGGGAGAGCTCTGGAATTAGGGTCTCCATCGTAATCGCTGCGGCTCAGGACGAAACCCTAGATCTCTGAGTAAGAGTGATTGTGATATGAGTATATAAATGTTGGCAATCAAGGGCGGGAAAAAGTACATATATGAGAGGAGCTGTGCTCTGCTCTTGGCTGAGTTGGCTCTCTTGCCTTTTCCCTTTTTTTTGTGTTTGGGAAATTTTACTCGCACGTGTCCTCGGGAACGGACATTGCTCCCCAAAAAAATTGATGAGGGCACCCATCAAAAACTTACAAGTGTGCCATTGTAATTTTGAACACAGCTGTTTTTGATAAAAAAACTAAAATAATCTTGCATCTTCTTCTTTTTTTTTTCTTCTTTTTTCGGTGAATGATGCCCCCCGTAAACACCCCCACCCCTCCCGGTGAACCCCGCCCCCACCCCGGCGAACCCACCCCCACCCCGACGAAACCCCCTCCCTCCCTGATGACCTCCAGTTTTCTACTAAAAAGTATTCTTACATTGCTAAAGTGTACACACCAGAATGTCATTTTTTTCCTTACATTGTTTAAAAAAAAAAAATTAAATAAGATTCAAGAATGCTACCAAAAATTTTATATAATAGTAATGCTAAATGGGAACGCACCCCACCTCGTGATGAGAAGGTTATGAGGCTCGAATCTTCTCGAGCTCCATCGTGCAGATAATATTGATAAGTTTCCCCTTAAACCCTTGATGACAAAAAAAAGTCCAATGTGGATGTGACCCGATGGACGCTGCAACCAAAAGTGCAAACTGAATTATTTATATTGTTATTAATAATAATTAATTATTTGTTGTAAAATCCGAGAAACTATAACACTGATATAGAGAATTATAGATAGTTAGTATAAGGAGGAATTCTTATTGATTTCTAAAGTGTACATTGAAATGAATCAGGAAGGGCCTATTTATAGAAAAACTTTAGGTTACTATTCAGTTAATGGTAACCATATTTATTGTGGGTGGCTGGTGGTTGGAGGATGGTGGATGATCATATTCATAACACTCTCTCTTGGTTGTCTACCATTCATGATGTCTCATTAAAAATCTTACTAAAAAACTCATTGGGATAAAATCATAGCGACTGCAATATTTTTGTAAACGTGTTCTATGTTATCTAGTTAAAAACCTTACCAGGAAAACCATGCGGGACAAAATCATAGTAAGGAGAAAAGAGTACAGACACATAAGCTCCCCCTCAAATTGGCATGAGTAGTCCTTCTTCATAAATCTCGCAGATGACGCATCCCAATATCACGAATAAGCTTTTTGAGAGTTATAGTGAGAAGTGCTTTTGTGAAGAGATATGTCGCATTATCACTTGATCAGATATATTGAATATTAACTTATTTATCCTTTTCAAACTCTTGGCTGAATGAGAAGAGCTTTGACAGTATATACTTGATTCGGTCGCTTTTGATGAATCCTTCTTTCACTTAGCGACACATGCAGCATTATCTTCAAATAGTACCGTTTGTATCTCTGTTGACTGATAATTCACAAGTTACTTAGATATGTTGAGTTACATCTTAACCACACACATTCTCGACTTGCTTCACGGAGTGCTATGACTTCAGCATGATTAGAAGAATTGCAATAAGTGTTTGTTTTCCTAAACGCCTAAATATCGTCGTACATCCACATGTGAACACATATCCTATTTGAAACCTGACTTTATGTGGATCTTAGAAGTAACCTGCATCTGCATAACCAATCAATTCTTATTTTGATCCTTTAAAATAAAACAAACCAAAATTAGTTGTTCATCGAAGAGAACGAAATACATATTTAATTCCATTCCAATATATCCATATAGGAGATGAGCAAAATTTTGCTAATAGATTAGTAGCAAACGCTATATCTGGTCAGGTATAATTAGTGAGATACATAAAAGCTCAGATTGCACTTAGGTATGATACTTCAAGACCAAAACATCTTTATTATCTTCGCAAAGGCGAAATGGATCCCTTTTCACATTCAATGATCTAACAATCACTGGAGTGCTTAAAGGATTTGCTTTATCCATGTAAAGTGTTTCGAGACCTTTTCAGTATAATTTGATTTGATGCAAAAGTATTTCATTTTGAAGGCGCTCAATCTGTAAATCAATACAATATTTGGTTTCTCCAAGGTCTTTCATTTCAAATTCATTTTTTAAATACATCAATGCTTCTAGGATTTTTTTATGAGTCTCAATGATATTTAAATCATCAATATATGTTCTTTTCTTTATAAAAACATAAGGGCATATAAGATTGTTTATATATCCTTCTTTTAACAAACACTTGCTTAAGCGATTATACCACATACGTCTTGATTGCTTTAACCTATATAACGATCTTTGTAACTTGATCGAATATAATTCTTTGGGTTTTGAACTTGATGCTTCATGCATCATAAATCTTTCAGGGATTTTCATATAAATATCGCTATCAAGCGATCTATATAAATAAGTTGTAACAACATCCATAAGATGTATTTCTAAATTTTTAGAAACTGTAAGGCTAATTAAATATCTAAACGTGATTGCATTCATTGCATTCATTACTGGAGAATATGTTTTTTCATAATTAATTGTAGGTCTTTGTGAAAAATCTTGTGCAATGTATCTCACAATGTCATTTTTTCATTGCGCTTTCGCACAAAAACCCATTTTTATTCTACTGGTCTCACGGCTTTAGGCGTGAGTATAATAAGTCCAAATACTTTACACTTATTAAGTGAATTCAATTCAGCATTGTACGCGTCGGAAAAAGAGGATTCGATTGCAAAATTCTTTTGATTGGATAGAAATTACAACAGATCAGTCTTCCGATTACAAGGGAGGGAGGATGTTGAGTCTTGAATCCTCCCTTTGTTTAAGGCTGGGTTCTTCAAGTGGCGGTGGAGAGTGAATCTTGTTCTCCGTTGACCGGGTGAACGTTGAGATCTTCCGAGGCTCTTCTCTTCGGGTGGTTGACGGAGTAACACAGCTATGTCGACCAAAACTCTCAAAGAGATTGTCGGCAAAGACTAACTTGAGCACAGCAAGCTAGCTGAAGAGTTGGACTCTCTTTCTCTGTCTCTCCTATCTAATCGACCGACCCTTTCTCAATAGCAAACAAGGCTATTTATAGAGGCATCAGGGGTGAACGAGCCCCTAAAAACACTCCACAATGGGGGTTAACCTCCCCGCTATGTGGGTGTGACTGGCCCCATAACCAGGGCAGTTATAACCGAGGCGCGGGTTTCGACCCTCGCGCCTTGATGCTGAGACGCGGCAGTCGAGCCTCGCGCCTTGATGCTGAGACGTGGCAGTCGAGCCTCGCGCCTTGATGCTGAGACGCGAGTTTGAACCCTCGCGCCTTGGTGTTGAGACGCGGGTAAAATTCTGCTTTTCAATGGCTTGTCTTTTAGTGATTTTTAGACAGCCTAAAGAACCCCCTCCAAAGTTTCGACATTCCGCAGTTAAGTGAGACGGATTTCGAAATACTTTGGACTCTAGATGAGCTCACCCTTATGACTGGACTGTCAATGCTCCGGGTTTGATCTTGTCTGGAGTATGGTCTTCGTGAGTGTACTGTGGAACTCTTTGAAGCCACCAAAGTTGATCGTGTTGAGTGTCTAGATGCACAGTCTAAACCTCCTCGATTGCTTTAAGTCTGTCGTGGGTGCACTTTAAGTCAGGAGTGGACGGTCGTCTGCTTGTGCCAGTGTACCGTTGAACCGATTTGCAGAAGTAAGGACTGAACACCAGTTCTTTTGGGACGCAGAGATAGTACTGCTTTTAAAGACGCGACTTTCTTTTGGGATGAAAACACGACTGTTATTCCATAAGGCAGACGCGATTTTTGTCTGAGTTGGAAGGATGTGAACTTCGGAGAGACGCATCTTTTGGAGTAAAGACGCGACTTTCTGGACGCAACTATGGCCGTGCTTAGAGGGTGCGTCCATTGAAGAGGCGCGACTGTTGGGTGCGAATCCGTACTATGCCATGAGTGCACTGCCACGTGTCCTGTGGAGCCGACGGGACACCTTCTTTTTGGCGTGCGAACTTCACGCTGCATTAAATGCACTGTCCACGCGTCAGGCGGTGATTCGGCGTCTGATTGGTAGTGAAAAATGCATTTTTATCATAACATTTACCATCACATTTTCATATTTATTCATTTAATTCTGCATAATTATTAATATTTGTGATTTATTGTGTGCAGGCCTCGAAATAATAAAAAGAAAGAATTAAAGCCTAAAAAGAGCCCAAAATCCCATGTTTGAAGCCCAAGTGCAAAAGTGCAAATACCAAATGTCAAAAGTGCAAATACACAAGGGCTAAAGTTGCAAATATTAAAGAAGAGGGAAGGATAGACTTCTATTCAATCCTAAACAGTTGCAGGATGAGGATAAAAGCCAAAGAGAGTGCAAAGATAAAAATTCAAAGAATTCGGATTCAGACTGTACATTAGTATTCAGATCATATCTTTTGCTACAGATAAGCAAATCCGATGATTCAAGATGCTCCAGAAAGAAGACTTGAAGACCTACAACTCTTATGTTGATCAAATTTTCCAATTCAGTCTGTAGATAAGATAATTTCGGTGATCAACATGATAACAAGTTGCAGGACAGATTTGAACTTCTATGGATAAGTGCCACAAGTCTGGAGATAAGATTTTTTGGGAGAGTTGTACCGGGACTCTACCTCCTTCTGCACCTATAAATACCCCTGCAGATGCAACACAGAAAACACAGTCCAGAGGCGAGCCAAGGGCCAAAAGCTAGGGTTTTTAGGGTTTTTCTTTCTTCTAGGTTAGATTTGTTTTCTTTTTATTTTCAAGTGAGGGAGATGGCTATGTTGAGGGTGACACTGATGTAAGCTTCTCTTCTCCATTGTATCAAGTAATGAAGGTAATTTTTATTTTTATTGCTTTACTTTTCTTTTTGTTTTCTTTTTCTTTTCTACTTTATTTCTATTGATCTTTGATGAGCATGCAAGCGATTACCGAACCACAAGTATAACAAATCTTGGTGGTGCCAACGATATTCCATGGAGATGTTCTCCTCCTCGAGGCGTATCAACTCATACTTGCCCAAGGCTTGATGACCTAATGCGACAGCGGACTGAGATCGATCCTATGCCTTATGCGTTCATGCCTCCGAAATAAGGTAGAAAGTGTTAGGTTTTCACATATTTTCTCCAACCAAGGTTAGTTTTCTTTTCTTTTCTTTTATTTTATTTTTGTAGATTAAATCACAACTTCTCCATATTCTTTTCTACCACCCATTGTAAATACCACTACTTAATAATAAAAAGATAATTTTTAGAGATAACTTGCTTAACGCTTCCATCGCAGTCCCTCCCTGAGGATCACGACCCGCATAGCCCTGCTACCGCGGATTAGAACTGAGACTTGCACATCTACTCTTAAACTAACATATTATATTTTGTGTGCAGGAAATCTCAGTCAACAAATTGGCGCCGTTGCCGGGGAGGGACGGTAAGTTTATCTCTAAAACAAAATTTTAATTTTTAACTAATTCTTTATTCTTTTCTGTTTGCAGGTTTGGAGAACAGGAAACAGAAACAGAGCAGCAGCAAGGACATACAGCAACCCAGTGCCTCTGCCCTCGAAGGCAGAGCACGAGGGCCTGCAAGTTTGCCGCGGAAACGCGGCCAGAGCCGCGGATCCGCGGCAAGTGCAGTGAACTACTAATTCAGTTTTTTGCAGATTGCTGAAATTTGAGATTACTGCTTACTGCTCTATTCTGTTTTGTTCTGTGATATACCTGTAAATTGCTAATAATTCAACAGTAAATCATTGGTTGTTAAAAATAAAAATTGATTAGACGTTTGCATATTAGGCACGTGTCTTTTCAATTATTTTTATTTACTGTTGAAGAGTGCTGGAGGAGCAAGGTACGTACGCATTGCATGTAGAATAGGATTCATCTCTTGGTTGATTTTCTGCTTTGAGTGATTCTTATCTATTTATCTTGTACACTTGCACTAATTCATCTTAAGGGCATAACCCATTAACAAGATAAGGTGGGGATTTCATCACCCTTCCTTAGCTCAAAAATCATATCCCAAGCACTCACTAACCCAAGCCTAACTAAAAAAAGAGTAGACGTTGGCCCTAGGGACATCTCGGACTCAATTAGGAGATTATCCTAAGGGGGAACGGTGTTGGAAGTTGACTCCTGCCAAATCAGTGTTTAGGAAGGGGATTGAGGGCCGAAAGCCCGAAGTGTGGTGGTTATTTAATTAAGGAACGTCTTTGACGGAAAACCTCCCACCACTCTTGCCCCGACCTGGCTGATTAACTTGTGGTCAAAGTCTACACCCTACCTCCCGTGGACAGTCTAACCAGTTAGGAGTCGTCTAGGTCTAGGTCTACCCTAACTTAGGTTAGAAATTTTTCTTTTTTGTTTGTTTTTTTTTCTTTTGTTTGCTTTGTGTGATATGACCTATAACAATAATTTTTTCAATTTTAATGAGGATCCATATTACACACCAACCTCTTATTCGGATATTACCAACCCGACATGTCATAACTTTGACCAACCTAGTGTGCCAGATTGGTCTTATCCGAATCATTACATGCCCCAGTCCCAAAACTATGAACAAGATTGGAATAATCATCACTACTCTTCACAGAGTCAATGGGGATTCAATACCCCTGAGCCATATGGTCAACCACCTGTTCAACCAGTATCTTCATATACATCTTTTCCCACATCACCAAGGTTTCAGTCCTCCATTGATCTATTCGATGGGTTAGAAGAAAAAGTGGATCAGTTGCAAGATAAAATGAATGATCAAATTTCTAGACTTTCAAACATTCTTGAGCATCTTGATAGGAACCAAGAATCATTCTGTTTAGAAGACCTTGATCAAAATTCAATTTCATCACATCAATATGAACCTGCTCAATCCCAATCCTTGGACAAATTGGCTAGTTTTAATTTCAATGAGATTGAATTAGATTATGAATGTGAACCCGATCCCCAACTTTGCGATTCAGTTTCCATCTTTGAATCTATGTTGACTCCAGTATCCTTACCCAATTTGGACCAATTTTCTGAGCCAACATTTATTCCCATACTCATAGATCATGAAATTGAATCACCCATTTTTGATGATCATATTGAACTTGACCAATTGTGCAATTTTGAAAGTCCCATGGAAAAATTGGCAAGTTCCCATTTTTATGAGATTGAAACTAATGAGATATGTGACCTAGATTCCCAAATCTATGATCAAGTTCAAATTCCCAAATCATTATTGACTCCTGTTTTGTTACCCGACTTAGGTAATATTTTAGAGTCAGTTTTGATTCTCACACCTATCATTCCTGAACTTGAATCACCAACATTGAGTCACATTCCATTGTGGGAAAATGATTGTAGACTTGAGTTTCAATTTCTTGACTTGGACCCACTTCTTGATCCTAGCCCGATTCCTGAACCTTTACTTGATTTGAGTTTCTTTCCTGAGTCGGTATTAGATCCTGAACCTATCATTCTTGAGTCCAAGTCAACCATTTTACCAAGTCACATTCTTTTGTTGGACATAGGTATAGACCATGACTCTGTGATGATTTTTCAGGACTGGTCATGTAAAGGGAGTAAGTTTCACGAGAGGATCTTCCATGATCCTATTCATTCTGGGGACTGTAAATATGTAAATAAAAAGAGGTCAATAAAGGTAGGTCCCGTGAACTACCACATTATCTTGATTGGGCCGCATGTCGTGGACCAATTAGACCACCACCTTAAGGTAACTTCCGCCTTCCCTTGTTCTTTTTCATGCATATATGCATACATTCATACGTTGAGGACAATGCATGAGATAAGTGTGGGGGTGGGCTTTACTAACACACTAACATAGGTAGAAACTAACAAAAAATTTGCTAAAAAAAAAAAAATTCTGAAAAAAAAATTTAAAAAAATAATGTTATAAAAAGAAATATTTTGACTTATTTTTTGAAAGAAATCTAAGTTAGTTTTAAGGATTAGGAAAATCATGATTAGGATTTCTAAAAACTTGGTCAAAATAAATAAATTGTTTAATTTTTAGGTATAGGAGAGAAATTGAATAAGTAATTAGTCTTGATTTTTACCTTAATGAAATATGCATACCAAATGCATATCTAGGATTCTAAGACAAAGACCTTGTGCCTCATAAAAAAAAAAAAAAAAAGAAAAGAAAGAAAAAAAAAGAAAAAAAATCACCAATTAAGCTGATACATGTGCCTCAAGAAGCATAAGTATTCATGCCTAAAGGTGAGTAAATAAAATAAAGTCCTTAGTTTTGGGCCTAGTTCACTCGAATTTGAGTCCGCGGGGTGTTTTCTCACCTGGTGCCCTAAAGCCAACCGGTTTGGGAGTCATCGACTTTAAGTTCGTTACATGGGTGGATTAGAAAGCCTAAAGAAATTAAGGAAAAATTACTTATATATGTATTAACACATCTAATAGTCAATTAGTTAGGTATGAGGGCCTCAAGAAGCCTTAATGCTTATACGAAAGAAAATTAGATGCGTTATACATATTAAAATAATATATATATATATATATATATATATATATATATATATATATATATATATATATATATATATATATAAAGAGGCATGAGAGTCCAAGTTAAGGAATTCCTAGTAAAAACATAAGGATGCATATGATTTTTGGTAACGAAAAAGACTATATTAGAAATTCAATTTTAATTCTTACCTAAAATGGAAAACAATTAACTTTATAAAGACTAGGTTTAAAGAATGAATAAAAATGAGGATCCTAAAACTTATAGACTACTTAGTCTCTTCAAATATAATTCAAATATCTTTCTTTTTATGGATTTTGTGGGTGCAATCCGCTGAAAACCCTCACGAGACAACACTCGTCCTCTAGGGTAACCTAGAGGTTAACGGCTTGTTGCACGTGCTAAGTGCAACCGTGATTCCTACGAAAGTGAGTTAGGTTAGATTAATTTTTCTTTTCTTTTTCTTTTTCTTTGTTTTTACTCGAGGATGAGCAAAAAGATAAGCGTGGGGGTGTGATTGGTAGTGAAAAATGCATTTTATCATAACATTTACCATCACATTTTCATATTTATTCATTTAATTCTGCATAATTATTAATATTTTGTGATTTATTGTGTGCAGGCCTCGAAATAATAAAAAGAAAGAATTAAAGCCTAAAAGAGCCCAAAAGCCCATGTTTGAAGCCCAAGTGCAAAAGTGCAAATACCAAATGTCAAAAGTGCAAATACACAAGGGCTAAAGTTGCAAATATTAAAGAAGAGGGAAGGATAGACTTCTATTCAACCCTAAACAGTTGCAGGATGAGGATAAAAGCCAAAGAGAGTGCAAAGATAAAAATTCAAAGAATTCGGATTCAGACTGTACATGTTTTAGTATTCAGATCATATCTTTTGCTACAGATATGCAAATCCGATGATTCAAGATGCTCCAGAAAGAAGACTTGAAGACCTACAACTCTTATGTTGATCAAATTTTCCAATTCAGTCTGTAGATAAGATAATTTCGGTGATCAATATGATAACAAGTTGCAGGACAGATTTGAACTTCTATGGATAAGTGCCACAAGTCTGGAGATAAGATTTTTTGGGAGAGTTGTACCGGGACTCTACCTCCTTCTGCACCTATAAATACCCCTGCAGATGCAACACAGAAAACACAGTCCAGAGGCGAGCCAAGGGCCAAAAGCTAGGGTTTTTAGGGTTTTTCTTTCTTCTAGGTTAGATTTTGTTTTCTTTTTATTTTCAAGTGAGGGAGATGGCTATGTTGAGGGTGACACTGATGTAAGCTTCTCTTCTCCATTGTATCAAGTAATGAAGGTAATTTTTATTTTTATTGCTTTACTTTTCTTTTTGTTTTCTTTTTCTTTTCTACTTTATTTCTATTGATCTTTGATGAGCATGCAAGCGATTACCGAACCACAAGTATAACAAATCTTGGTGGTGCCAACGATATTCCATGGAGATGTTCTCCTCCTCGAAGCATATCAACTCATACTTGCCCAAGGCTTGATGACCTAATGCGACAGCGGACTGAGATCGATCCTATGCCTTATGCGTTCATGCCTCCGAAATAAGGTAGAAAGTGTTAGGTTTTCACATATTTTCTCCAACCAAGGTTAGTTTTCTTTTTTTTCTTTTCTTTTATTTTTGTAGATTAATCACAACTTCTCCATATTCTTTTCTACCACCCATTGTAAATACCACTACTTAATAATAAAAAGATAATTTTTAGAGATAACTTGCTTAACGCTTCCATCGCAGTCCCTCCCTGAGGATCACGACCCGCATAGCCCTGCTACCGCGGATTAGAACTGAGACTTGCACATCTACTCTTAAACTAACATATTATATTTTGTGTGCAGGAAATCTCAGTCAACAGCGTCGAGCCAAGCGCCGCGTATCTTTGCGAATCACCGTGCCTATAAAGGGCAACAGTCATTGAGAGAGTCATTATTAATCTCTCTTTCGTCTTCGCTTGCATCTGTTAGGGTTTTGAGAAAGGAGCTCTCTTTGTTCTCTTCTTCTTCATCTAATATCGGATTCTTGATTAGCAATGGCACCCAAGGCCAAGCAAACTGCCTCATCTTCAAAGGTGGTCGCCACTGAGATTCAAAGGGGCGGTTCCTCTATGCAGGAAGCCCCTATCTCAGGTATAACGCCTATCAGGCTTAATTTTCGCCATTAGAAGGGTTTATAGAGTTCTTGTAACTCTAAAAATCCCCCTTATTTGAAGAAGAACTGCCAACGCGGATTCAAAACCCTGTTTGATTCTTAGATGCGGTCAAGGCGCGGGTTTGATGACCCTGCTGCTTTTATCTGCTTGAATATGTGTTTGTTTGTTGAACACAGAGTCCCAGTAAGCCTTGCGTTTCGGACTCATCACTTAGAATGTTTCTAATTGTGAAAGATTCGGACGCAGGCTTGACTCTGGCATTTTGTGACATCAGATGCCGGTTTTCATGAATCTTGTGCCTGAGTCCGAGTACTTAGAGATTTTTCATAAGTCTTTGATTTTCAAAGCGCGAACTCCACGCTGGCCTCATGGTTCTCAGGTCCGGACACGGATTTTGACAATTTCTGCGTCTGAAATCTCTTCTGCATCTGAATTACAGACACTTAATCATTTTCGTTTAGACTTCTGATCAAGTGTCATTTTCTTATGCAGTTATTCTTCCAATCCACTCTCCAAGAAGTGCCACTTCGGGCACGTAGGTGGTGTTGACCGCGATTTAGCCTTCGTACTGCAAAGGACTGCTCCCGTGACTGCTGACAAGTCGAAGGAGCGAAGGGAGAGGCTCTCCAAAGTTGACCCGGCGACTCTCCGGGAGCTCATGACTGACGCGGCATTCACAACGGATTCTCGCGTTTCGATGAAGAAACCTGCCTTCTTCTTCGGAAACAACATTAGCGAGGGTGGCTATACCTTGCATGACAGAGATTATTTCTTCGATGTTTACATCATGCATCGTGGTGCAACCAGCTTCTGATCGTTGCCACAAGGTCCGATCCTACTTTGGCGCCCTTCCAAACATCCTGTACTTGGAATTGTATGCAGCTTTGAGGAGAAGTGCAACCTCTGAGAGAGAGAGAGGGGCTTCTTTGTACTCCTTAACTGTAACACTCAATCTTGTTGTATAAGAGAGCGTTTTGTATCACTTTCATATGCCTAGATATAAATAAAAGTGACACTTTTCTTTTTGTCTCTTCTATTGTCTTGAACTCTCTCGTTTTTTTTAGTCAGACGCATAGAAGTAAAGAATCTTTGGCTTGTCAAAACTTATGATGATAATCTTAACAAGTCAAATTTTGTGGAGAAAGATCCTATTTCAGGAACCCCACAATACTGTCAGAGGTGTAATATTAACTTGATAAGAATAGAATGATTTTGGTGGACCTGCCACTTTATAAAAGAAAGTGACAGGTTGAATTGGTACCCCCAGGGAGATGAGCTTTTATAAAGGTTTAAGCTCAACTGGAGGGTTAATGAAAACACTGTTAACGGTGTAATGTTAACCTAACAATGCTTTTTTTTTTAAGTAGACTTGTTGTTCTGTTGGGGAGAATAATAAGTGAGACTAGACTCGCGGGGAATCTAGGAAAATCTTTACCGTTAGGGGTGTGATATTAACTTAACGGGTTGAATGAAGTCTTGTCAGAAGTATGATGTTAACTTGACAAGAATGTAAGTCAGAGATGTGATATTAACTTGACTCAGAAGCATTTCAGTTTTCGCCCAGGAAAACTGAAAGTGTCACTGTCATAGGTGTAATGTTTAACTTGACAATGAGGGTAATGCTAGAGGTGTAGTTTTGAACTTGGCATTAGTCATCTCGACTTCAACGAGGAAGTCCGAGGAAAAGTCATGGCCATAAGTGTATTGTTGAACTTGGCGATGACCTGGATGCTAGAGGTGTAGTGTTAAACCTAGCATTGTTTATTTCAGCTTCGATATGGAAGTCTGAAGAAAAGATGACTGTCAGAGGTGTGATGTTAACTTGACAGAAACTCGATGTACTGTTTGTTAACTTAACCGTAATTTGTCAGAGGTGTAGTATTAACTTGACAAATTTAGATTTGCGATATGAGCAATTTTGAAGACTTGTCATTCTATTGATGAGAATTGGCAAGTGGAATTTAAAAATGTCAGAGGTATAGTGTTAACTTGACAAATTTGGATTTGCGATATGAGCAATTTTGAAGACTTGCCATTCTATTGATGAGAATTGGCAAGTGAAGTTTGAAGTGCCAGAGGTATAGTGTTAACTTGGTAACGACTGTATTTCGTAGACCTACCATTCTGTGGATGAGAATTGATAAGGGATTTTGGAGGGGAGAGTGGAGTCAAGTCCACTTAGGATTTTTAGCAAACCCTTAGCTATCAACGGATTTGAGGTGCCTTTACCAACTACCGTTTGAGTTGGGCTAGCCATGCTTTTCCCCTCAGCATGATGAGTTGTCGAAGACTTATGTTGGGCTTAGAAGCCAACATTTTCCTCTATCCTTAGCCGTCGAAGGCGTCGGATATTAATGAAGAAACTCTCTTGTTTTGATCAGAGGTGTACTTTTAACTTGATCGGTGGAGGAGTACTATAAAGGATAGTGAATGAACTTTTACCTGCACACAAAAATATAGATGTTAGATTTAGAAGTAAAGGTGTGCAGTGTTCAATGCTATCCGCTGTAGCAAAGGCTATGCGGGTCGTGATCCTCAGGGAGGGACTAGCGATGGAAGCGTTTGTAAGTTATCTCTAAAAATTATTATTTTTTTATTATTTACAGTTAAGTTAGAAAGAAAGAAAGTTATCTCTAAAAATTTTTATTATTTCAATGTTAAGTTAGGAAGAAAGGAGATAGAGAAGAAGAAGTGGTATTTACAATGAAGCGGAAGAAAAGAATTTAGGAAGATGTGGATCTAAACTAAAGAAAGAAAAGAAAGAAAAACTTATAACACGTACAAACCTCTTCAGCCTGCTTACCTTTGATCCATGTGATGATTTACCTTTTCTTGGAAGACTTGCAAGTATGGCGTATAGGATGTTCATCGCCATAAGCCATCAAGGGTTCTTCTTTGGCTAGGCAGTCTCAATGCAATTGGGTCTCATTGTTCACAAGGCATTAGAGAAAAACAAATGAAGAAAACAAGAGTAGAGAAATACAAGAATAAACAAGAGTAGAAGAACATAAAATAATAACAGAACAAAAACAAACCTCAAGTGAATTTCATTAACGATGGAAGAAAAGTGGGCTTACACCGATGTCAACTCAGTACAAGCATGGACTCCTTCCTCCATGAAAGCTTCCTCCACTCTCAGTTACAAAATTTACAAAAGAAAAACGAAAATAAAATCTAACCTAGAAGAAAGAAGAAAAACCTAAAACCCTAGATTTGGCCCTCTGGCTTTGCCTCTGGACGCTCTCTGTGTTGCACTGCAGGGGGTATTTATAGGTGCAGAAGGAGGTAGAATCCCGGATAAGCTCGTACACGAAAACAGTTCCCTGGTCTCATCCAAATTGCCGCGGAAACGCGGCTTGGGCCGCGTTTTCGCGGCTCAATGTTATCTGTTGGCACGCGCTTTGGCGCGTGGCTTCTTCTGGTTCGTCCACCTGGTCGTTTTCTTCTGGAAGCTGTATCCTGGCTCTTGATCTTGGGATTTCGAGATAACTTAGAAATCAAGTTACCTAGATCTCAATATCCCAAATCTTTTATCCACGAATTTCCTTATCTTTGCACTCTCTTCTTTGGCTTTTATCCTCATCCTGCAAGTGTTTAGGTTGAATAGAAGTCTATCCTTCCCTCTTCTTTGATATTTGCAACTTTGGCCCTTATGTATTTGCAATTTTGACAATTAATACTTGCACTTTTGCACTTGGGCTTGAATATGAGCTTTTGGGCTTCTTTTAGGCTTTATTTATTATTAAAATAAGAACTCAAGGCCTGCACACAATAAATCATAAAATATTAGTAAATGTGCAGAATTATATGAATAAATATGAAAATGTGATGGTAAATGTCATGATAAAAATGCACTTTTCACTACCAATCACACCCCCACACTTATCTTTTTGCTCGTCCTCGAGTAAAAATCAAGAAAAAAAAAAGAAAAGAAAAATTAATCTAACCTAACTCACTTTCGTAGGAATCACGGTTGCACTTAGCATGTGCAACAAGCCGTTAAACCCTAGGTTACCCTAGAAGACGAGTGTTGTCTCGTGAGGGTTTTCAGCGGATTACACCCACAAAATCCTTAAAAAGGAAAATATTTGAAATACTTTTGAAAAGACTAAGTAATCTATAAGTTTTTAGGATCCTCATTTTTATTCATTCTTAAACTTAGTCTTTATACAGTAAATTGTTTTCCATTTTAGGTAAGGATCAAAATTAGATTTGTGTATAGTCTTTTTCGTTACCAAAAATCTTATGCAACCTTATGGATTTTTACTAGGAATTCCTTAACTTGGACTCTCATGCCTCTTTATATATATCTATATATATATATTTTTTTTCTTTTTTTTTAATAATAATATGTATAACTCATTTAATTTTCTTTCGTGTAAGCATCAAGGCTTCTTGAGGCCCTCATACCTAACTAATTGACTATTAGATGTGTTAATACATATAATATTTCTTAGTTCTCTTAAGCTTTCTAATTCACCCATGTAGCGAACTTAAAGTCGATGACTCCCAAACTGGTCGGCTTTAGGGCACCAGGTGAGAAAACACCCCGCGGACTCAAATTCGAGTGAACTAGGCCCCAAAACTAAGGACTATATTTTATTTACTCACCTTTAGGGATGAATACTTATGCTTCTTGAGGCACATGTATCCAGCTTAATTAGTGATTTTCTTTTTCTTTTTTTTTATATATGAGGCATAAAGGTCTTCGTCTTAGAATCCTAAATATGCATTAGGTTTGCAAATTTCATTAAGGTAAAAAATCAAGACTAATTAATTATTCAATTTCTCCTCCTATACCTAAAATTTAAACAATTTATTTATTTTGACCAAGTTTTTAGAAATCCTAATCATGATTTTCCTAATTCTTAAGATTAACTTAGATTTCTTTCAAAAGATAAGTCAAAATATTGTCCTTTTTATAAATTTTTTTTTAGTTAGCAAATTTTGGTTAGTTTCTAACTATGTTAGTATGTTAGTAAAGCCCACCCCCACACTTATCTCATGCATTGTCCTCAACGTATGAATGTATGCATATATGCATGAAAAAGAACAAGGGAAGGCGGAAGTTACCTTAAGGTGGTGGTCTAATTGGTCCACGACATGCGGCCCAATCAAGATAATGTGGTAGTTCACGGGACCTACCTTTATTGACCTCTTTTTTATTTACATATTTACAGTCCCCAGAATGAATAGGATCATGGAAGATCCTCTCGTGAAACCTACTCCCTTTACATGACCAGTCCTGGAAAATCATCACAGAGTCATGGTCTATACCTATGTCCAACAAAAGAATGTGACTTGATAGAATGGTTGACTTGGACTCAAGAATGATCGGTTCAGGAACTAATACCGACTCAGGAAAGAAACTCAAATCAAGTAAGGGTTCAGGAGTCGGGCTAGGTTCAAGAATTGGGTCCAAGTCAAGAAATTGAAACTCAAGTCCACAATCATTTTTCCACAATTGAATGTGACTCAATGTTGGTGATTCAAGTTCAGGAATGATAGGTGTGGGAATCAAAACTAACTCTAAAATATTACCTAAGTCAGGTAACAAAACAGGAGTCAATAATAATTCGGGAATTTGAACTTGATCATAGATTTGGGAATCTAGGTCACATATCTCATTAGTTTCAATCTCATAAAAATTAGAACTTGCCAATTTATCAAGGGGACTTTCAAAAGTATGAAATTGGTTAAGTTCACTATGATCTTCAAAAATGGGTGATTCAATTCATGATCTATGGGCACAGGAATAAATGTTGGCTCAGAAAGTTGGTCCAAATGGGTAAGGATACTGGAGTCAACATAGATTCGAAGATGGAAACTGAATCGCAAAGTTGGGGATCAGGTTCACATTCACAATCTAATTCAATCTCATTGAAATTAAAACTAGCCAATTTGTCCAAGGATTGAGATTGGTCCGGTTCATATTGATGTAATGAAATTGAATTTTGATCAAGGTCTTCTAGATAGGATGATTCTTGGTTTCTATCAACTTGCTCAAGAATGTTGGAAAGTCTAGAAATTTGATCATTCATTATATCTTGCAACCGATCCACTTTTTCTTCTATCCCATCGAATAGATCAATGGTGGACTGAAACCTTGGTGATGTGGGAAGAGACGTATATGAAGATAATGGTTGAACAGGTGGTTGACCATATGGCTCAGGGGTATTGAATCCCCACTGACTCTGTGAAGAGTAGCGATGATTATTCCAATCTTGTTCATAGTATTGGGGCTGGGGCATGTAATGATTCGGATAAGACCAATCTGGCACACTAGGTTGGTTAGAGTTATGATATGCCGGGTTGGTAATATCCGAAAAAGAGGTTGGTGTATAATATGGATCCTCATTAAAATTGAAAAAATTATTGTTATAGGCCATATCACACAAAACAAACAAAAGAAAAGAAAATAAACAAATAAACAAACAAAAAAGAAAAATTTCTAACCTAAGTTAGGGTAGACCTATGACCTAGACGACTCCTAACTGGTTAGACTGTCTACGGGAGGTAGGGTGCAGATTTTGACCACAAGTTAATCAGCCAGGTCAGGGCAAGAGTGGTGGGAGGTTTTCCGTCAAAGACGTTCCTTAATTAAATAACCACTAATCTTCGGGCTTTCGGCCTTCAATCCCCTTCCTAGACACTGATTTGGCAGGAGTCAACTTCCAGCACTATTCCCCTTAGGATAATCTCCTAATTGAGTCCGAGATGTCCCTAGGGCCAACGTTTACTAATTTTAAGTTAGGCTTGGGTTAGTGAGTGCTTGGATATGATTTTTGGGCTAAGGAAGGGTGATGAAATCTCCACCTTATCTTGTTAATGGGTTATGCCCTTAAGATATTTTTGTTCAAGTATACAAGATATGTAAATAAGATTCAATCAAAGCATGAAAATCAACCAAGAGATGAGTCCTATTCTACATGCAATGCGAACGTACCTTGCTCCAGCACTCTTCAACAGTAAAAATAAAGGAATTGAAAAGACACGTGCCTAATATGCAAACGTCTAATCAATTTTTATCTTTAACAAGTATTTTACTATTGATTAATTAGCAGTAAGCAGGGTTATCACATAACAAAGTTTAACCGAGCAGTAGACAGATATTGTAATTTGCAGCAACCTGCAAAAAGATGGATCAGTAGGGAACTACTCAGGCCGCGGTTTCGCGACAATTGCCGCGTTTTCGCGGCTCTGAAGTAGGCTCTTATGCTCTGCCTTCGAGGGCAGAGGCACAGAGTTGCTATATGTCCACTTCTGCTGTCAGTTTCCCTGTTCTCCAAACCTGCAAACAGAAAGAATAAAAGAATTAGTTAAAAAAAAATTTTATTTTTAGAGAAAAACTTACCGTCCCTCCCCGGCAACGGCGCCAAAATTTTGATTGAACTTTTACCTGCACAAAAAAATATAGATGTTAAATTTAGAAGTAAAGGTGTGCAGTGTTCAATGCTATCCGCTGTAGCAAAGGCTATGCGGGTCGTGATCCTCAGGAGGGACTAGCGATGGAAGCGTTTGTAAGTTATCTCTAAAAATTATTTTATTTTTATTATTTACAGTTAAGTTAGAAAGAAAGAAAGTTATCTCTAAAAATTTTTATTATTTCAATGTTAAGTTAGGAAGAAAGGAGATAGAGAAGAAGAAGTGGTATTTACAATGAAGTGGAAGAAAAGAATTTAGGAAGATGTGGATCTAAACTAAAGAAAGAAAAGAAAGAAAAACTTATAACACGTACAAACCTCTTCAGCCTGCTTACCTTTGATCCGTGCGATGATTTACCTTTTCTTGGAAGACTTGCAAGTATGGCGTATAGGATGTTCATCGCCATAAGCCATCAAGGGTTTTTCTTTGGCTAGGCAGTCTCAATGCAATTGGGTCTCATTGTTCACAAGGCATTAGAGAAAAAAAATGAAGAAAACAAGAATAGAGAAATACAAGAATAAACAAGAGTAGAAGAACATAAAATAATAACAGAACAAAAACAAACCTCAAGTGAATTTCATTAACGATGGAAGAAAAGTGGGCTTACACCGCTGTCACCTCAGTACAAGCATGGACTCCTTCCTCCATGAAAGCTTCCTCCACTCTCAGTTACAAAATTTACAAAAGAAAAACGAAAATAAAATCTAACCTAGAAGAAAGAAGAAAAACCTAAAACCCTAGATTTGGCCCTCTGGCTCTGCCTCTGGACGCTCTCTGTGTTGCACTGCAGGGGGTATTTATAGGTGCAGAAGGAAGTAGAGTCCCGGATAAGCTCGTACACGAAAATAGTTCCCTGGTCTCATCCAAATTGCCGCGGAAACGCAGCTTGGGCCGCGTTTCCGCGGCTCAATGTTATCTGTTGGCTACGCGCTTTGGTGCGTGGCTTCTTCTGGTCCGTCCACCTGGTCGTTTTCTTCTGGAAGCTGTATCCTGGCTCTTGATCTTAGGATTTCGAGATAACTTAGAAATCAAGTTACCTAGATCTCAAATATCCCAAATCTTTTATCCACGAATTTTCTTATCTTTGCACTCTCTTCTTGGCTTTTATCCTCATCCTGCAAGTGTTTAGGGTTGAATAGAAGTCTATCCTTCCCTCTTCTTTGATATTTACAACTTTGGCCCTTGTGTATTTGCAATTTTGACAATTAATACTTGCACTTTTGCACTTGGGCTTGAATATGGGCTTTGGGCTTCTTTTAGGCTTTATTTATTATTAAAATAAGAACTCAAGGCCTGCACACAATAAATCATAAAATATAGTAAATGTGCAGAATTATATGAATAAATATGAAAATGTGTGTAGGCTGTCTAAAAATGACTAACAGACCAGCCATTAAGGAAGCAGAGTCTCAAGCTCTAGACGCGAGGAATCGATGCTCGCGTCTCAGCATTAAGACGCGTTGGCTCTACACCCGCGTCTCAACGTTCAGACGCGTCGGCCCGAAGCCCGCGTCTCAGCATCAAGGCGCGTCGGCCCGACGCCCGCGCCTCAGCATCCAGACGTGAAGGCCCGAAGCCCGCGTCTCAGCTTTAAGGCGCGTTTGGCTCGACGCCCGCGTCTCAAACTTCAAGGCGCGTTCGGCCCAACGCCCGCGTCTCAGTTGCAACTGCCCTGATTGCGGGGCAGTCACCGCGCATGTAGCGGGTAGTGGCCCCTCATTCGGGAGCGTTTTCAGGAGGCACCTTCACCCCCTGAGACCCCTATAAATAGCCTTGTTTGCTATGAGAAAAAAAAAGTTTTTTAAGATCGAAGCTTTGGAAAAAAGGTCAAGGCATCATCAAGATCGATCGAATCCAGGCAAGAGGATCATCAAGAGGGAAGCACGACTTCAACAACAGACAGAGGGAGGAGACTCTTCAGCGAGCTTATTGAGTACTAGCCGCTCTTCGCCTACCTCCTCTTTGAGAGTTTTGGTAGACGGAGCTGAGTTACTCTTTCTACCGACCGAAGAGAAGACCCCCGACGGTCCAGGACGGTCATCTGGTCAACGGAGAACAAGATTCACTCTCCATCGCCACACGAAGAACCCAGCCTTAAACAAAGGGAAGATTCAGACATCCTCCCTCCCTTGTAACTGGAAAAGAGGGAAGAGTAGTTCTTTTGGTTGTAATCGTTTCGCTTGAATCAAGGAAATCTTTTACAGCTAAAACCACTTTCTCCGACCACCAAATTTTCCGGCGCGTACAAGAGATGGCGACTCCGCTGGGGACTACCTTCGTTACTGACGAGCGCACCGTGGTGCAAGATGACGTTCTCCGTAAGGGGAAAATGGTCGAATCCCTCGTCGTCGAGTTCGACCAGGCGAAGTATGAAGAGTTCCTCTCTTCTGGCTCCAAGAGCCCAAAGACCCGCGTCTGCCGCAGGGTCTCAAGTGGACAGCCCCCTGAAGCCCAATCTGAGGCTCTGTCGGGTGCTCCTGCTGCCCACTGTGCCAAGTTGGTTCACGCGCCGACGCCTCCCAGAAGGCCCGCGTAACCTCAGACACCTCTACTGCGATCAACCGCGTCGCGCAGAGCACACGCGCCAACGCCTCTCTGAAGGCTCGCGTGGTCCCCGGCACATCTACTGGTGCGATCGACCGTGTCGCACAGAACGCCCGCGTCAGCGTCTCTCAGGAGACCCGCGTGGCAAACACCCCTGGTTCTACAAACCAGGAAGTTGTTGGCTTCTCTCTTCCTCCACGGCGCAATCGGAATGCCGAGCGTCGACAGAGAAGACGCGCGCGTCAACACTCGGTCGGAACCGTTGGTTTTCTGACTGGGGTTGAACGCAGCGTACGATCCGATGCCTTGCCCGCACCTCGTCCAGTGCGAGAGGTCCGTGTTTGGCGACCCAAACGCGAGACTCCCCAAGTTGAGCCTTCTGAAGACCAACTTGCCAAACGCCAAAGCGAAGCTTCTGCGTCTTGTCAAACACAGGAAGCACGCGCCCATAGGCGTGGGGCCCAGCAGCCCACTCTCTCCCAAGTCTCTCTGCTCCAACGCAGCAGACAGCAACGCGAAAGTCGCGTCTCATATCAACAGAGACGCCAGACGCGCGTGACGCAGCCGCGACGCAACAGCCGCGTTTCTGAAACCTGTGTCCAGGCTGAACAGCACATGACTGTCTCCCGTCGTCGACGTTGCGAGACCAGTCTCTTTAATCCCCTCCCACAGATTTGAGGGATTATTTGACAAGGAAAAGGAGTGCCAATCAGACCACTTCTCCATGCTGCTGTCAACAGCTCATCCAGATGCTCTCTGGATGCCATTGCGAGTCAGGCGTGCACCAGCCGTCTTTAATTAGACAGCTGACCCTGATTCCCCCGTCAGCCAAGAGAAGACGCTCCCACAGGAGGAGAACCTTCTCAGATGTTGAATACCCAGAGCTTACTGCAAACATGACTAGCAGAAGCAAGGTAAAACAACTAATGGTCAACTCAGAGGAATCTGACTCTGAACCGGAGGGGGTGTATCAACACACTCGCACCCGGACAGGGGCCATTCCCCCAATTGACTATAATGCCTTAGCCCGCGGCATTAGAATGGGTGGTTCTCACTCCGCTATAGTGGAGTCGCAGGCTTCAAACTCTTCCGTCGAGAAGGAGGCTTCCGCCTACATGGCCGACACTCCTGAGGAGACGACCAGGCGGTTAGAACAGACGCAGAAGCACCAGATGGATATAATCGCCTCTCAACAGAGATCCATTGACTCCCTCAAGCATATGCTTGAGAAATTGCTTGAAGAAAGAGCGAGATCTCCTCCTAGACGACCGAAGGGGAAAGGGAGAAAGGGAGGAAGCCCACCCTCCGAATCTTCTGACGAGACACGACGATCTACCTCGGATGTGTCCAAGCCCTCGTCGCAGGCAAGAAGCGACCAAGACCAGGAGAAGACTCATGCTAAGAGGGTGAGTCAATTGGAACGACGCCTCGAGGCCCTTGCCAATCGCAAGGACCTCCAAGAAGCAGGAGTGGTCCGGCCCTATCCGGCTGAGTGGGACTTAGTTCCATACCCTCCTAAGTTCAAGGCTCCAACCCTCCAAGCATTCGACGGGAAGGGGTCACCCAACCAGCATATCTACTACTTCAAATCCCAGACCGGGAACGTGGTAGATAATGACGCCATCCTGGCGCGACTGTTCATCGGCACCCTGAAAGGGTTGGCTTTTGAGTGGTTTATGAAGCTCCCGGAGGGTTCTATCAAGAACTGGGGGGATCTAGAGAAGCTGTTCTTGACACGCTTCTTCGAAGACGACTCCGAAGTCACAATGCCTACCCTTTTAGCTACAAGACAGCGAAAGGGAGAGTCCGTCAAGTCTTTCGTAGAAAGATTTCGGAACATGGCACTCCGATGTCCAAGCGGCATGACCCAGGCCACCCTGGTGGAAACATGTCGCCATAATCTCCAAACCTCACTCCTTGCTCAAATAGGAGTTGCTGAAAGCCGCACCTGGAAACAATTAGTCCAGCAAGGTGAACAGGCTGAGGAGATTGTCGCCCGCGTCAGAGCGGAAGAAGGCAAGCCCAGGCCAGAGAGGTCGACAAGGCGTGCACCAGACACATCCCTCCAAACCAAGCGGAAGGATAATTTGGCGACGGAGACCAAATCTCCCACCAAACCTCAAACAGGCAGGGCAAGTGGCTCTTCAAGCCAGCCACGCCCCAACAAGCAGTATTCCTTCAAGGAGGAACACGTCGATTCGCTCTTCAAGCTACTCAACAAGAGCAATCGACTGAAGCTCCCTGAAATTAGGCGCCCGGAGGAAGTCGGCAAGACCGACAATCCCACCTACTGCTTATACCACAGGATGCTCGGACATCCTACCAAAAGCTGCTACGTCTTTAAGGACATCCTTCAAGCTCTGATTGACGCGGAGGTATTAAAACTCCGACCGGAGCAGAAGAAGATGACGGCCAACATGACGTCGATTCTCCAGTTTGGGACACGACCCCCGACACCCGTGGGGGTGATCTCTGTCCCGAAAGGAGAACTGAGGGTGGTCAACACAGACCCTCATCAGCAGCGGGAGAAAGGCTTGGTACCCATCCCTACACCTCGAGGGGAAATCATGTGGGTCCACCCTGACCTCGTCGACGAGCAACAATGGACGACTGTGACCAACAGGAAGTCCAAAGGCAAAGGGAAGGACTTCATCTTGCCATGTGATATGCGCCTCCTCTCGAGAAGCGGACACTGATGTTCCCTCGCTGACTGACTCAGAAGAGGAAACAATAGTCCTGGCCGCAGAGCCCAGCCAACCTACGGCGGGGACCCGTTCAGGACAGGCATACTTGAAGCAGTACGGCGAGACAGCAGCGGCTTCTCCGCAACCAGCCGTAGAACCAGCCAAGCCCTCCACGAAACCACCTGTGGAGAAACAGAAAGAAACCGGTTTTCTCGGCTCTTCTAAAAGGTGCAGCAGAAGGATCCTCGACACCTTACCGCTTCGACGTCTTGGCTCAACTAGCCAACATCCCGGCACGCATCACCTTGTATGAACTCCTGAGGCTATCAAAGTCAACCAGAGAGGCTCTACAAGAAGCTTTGGCAAACGCTGAGGTCTTCATGACTCGTGTGCCAAGGGAGGAAGATGTAGAGGATTGCCTCCACGCCTCCCCAAATGCTCCCTGCATCACCTTCACAACAGACGACATGCAGGTTAAAGGGAAGCATGACCGACCCCTATACTTCACAGGGTATATTGGGTCATCCGAGGTGAACCGCATCCAGGTAGACCCAGGGTCTGCGCTAAGCATCATACCTCGCCGGGTTATGCAGTTTCTAGGCATTCCTACCCATCGTCTGAGCCCTACCCAGACGACTATTTACGGGTTCAATGCCAACAGCTCCCGCCCGATGGGGAAGATCAAGCTCAAATGCCAGATCGGGAGCCTCAAGTCGGAAGTGACGTGTTACGTCATTGACGCGGACACTTCCTACAACCTGTTGCTGGGACGACCATGGATTCACCGCAATTCCATCGTTCCCTCTACTCTCCACCAAGTCATGAAATACATTGACGAGAGTGGACAGGTCCGAACGTTGATTGCCGAAAGGCATCCGTTTAAAGGGGTTGAAAATTATTTCACGGACTCCCTCTTATATCAGGATCCGGAGGAGACTAATGAAACCCCACAACCAGAGGAGCCAGACTCTGGTAATGAAGCTGACATTGAGCCTGAGAAAGAAGAGTGCCTGTGGGAGTTGGAACCACCTGTAAAGAGCACTAATAAGCTCGATGTTGATACCACCGACGATGCAGGCGGTTGGTATATTAATGAAGATTTAGATTTCGCGTATTTCCCTGCGTGTGAGTCTGATTCAATACCGTCGGATACTAGTACCGACGTGGACGATGACCTCTGGTCGGCAATAGATGCTTTGACATCTTTGCATGTACCGGTGAAATCATCCTTCGGGACGTACCAGGATAATGGTGACGCGCAAGAGTCTGTATTCATGGTTCCAGCCAGACGAAAAGGCCAAAGACCAATACTTTTTGGGCGAATCGCGTCTGAACCAATGCCCCACGAAGAATCGGAAGGTGAGGATGAATCCCCTCAGTTCGATCATTATGAACCGAGAACGCTCAAGATGATGAAGCGCATGGGGTATGATCTAACCAACAGGCCTGGGTTGAACTTCGGAAAAGGAAGAAGAACACTGCTTCGATCCTTTGTACCGAAAGGGAAAACCCCTGATTACTATCATCAGACGCGCCGGGGGTTGGGCTATATATCAACTCCAGTGCCATCAGCCTCTGATTCGGAGAGACTGTCAAGTCATGACTGCTCATCAGACACGTCGTCGTGGGAATCAGATGTCAGTGTCGGCAACATCTTCAAAGGGCTTTCAGTAAACATGGTTTCGACAAGCCATATGGAGGATGAAGATGAAGAAATGATCCAATCTGATACAGACCCTTGGATCAGACATTTGAATGCTCTTTGGGACATCCGCTTTGAACAGCGTGAGCCACCCACAGAAGACAAGGTTGTTCAAGTCAACCTAGGAGATGAAGCCAATCCTAAACCCATCTTCATAAGTGACGGCCTGTCACCTTCGGAGAAGAAGGATTTAATATCTCTTGTACAAGAGTATATAGATGTCTTCGCCTGGAATTATGAGGACATGCCTGGACTTGATCCTCAAGTGGCTATGCATCGCCTCAACATCAATCCGGACATGAAGCCTGTTAAACAACAGCAGCGACGGTTCCGTCCAGAGATAATGGAGGCAATTCAATCAGAAGTTAGAAAGCTCATCGATTCCGGCTTCATCCGGGAAGAACAACATCCCGACTGGGTAGCCAACATCGTCCCCGTCGCCAAGAAGAACGGGAAGATCCGGATCTGCATCGACTTCCGTGATCTAAACGAGGCCTGCCCCAAAGACGAATTCCCATTGCCAATCACAGATGTCATGATTGACAATACTTGTGGATTCGAGCGAATGTCCTTTATGGACGGGTTCTCAGGATATAATCAAATCAAGATGTATCCCGATGACGAAAAGCACACCTCCTTCAGGACACCTCTAGGGGTATATTGCTACACCGTCATGCCCTTCGGTCTGAAAAATGCGGGGGCAACCTACCAAAGGGCCATGAATGCCATTTTCCATCGGCAGATACGCAAAACGGTGGAATGTTATGTCGACGACATCGCGGTGAAAAGCCGCACTAAAGGTGATCACATAGCAGACCTGAGGGTGGTCTTCGACATCATGCGGGCTCATCAATTGAAGATGAACCCCACCAAGTCCTTCCTGGGGGTAGCCAGTGGCAAATTCCTAGGGTTTGTTGTGACTTCCACAGGAATCCATTTGGATCCGGAGAAAGTCCGTGCTATCCAAGAGATGCAACCCCCCAGAAGCCTCAAGGAGCTCAGAGGATTACAAGGACGATTGGCATACATCCGCAGATTCATTTCAAATCTCTCCGGGAGATGCCAACCCTTCGCTAAGCTGATGAAGAAGGGCGTTTCGTTCATTTGGGACGACGCTTGCCAGCAAGCATTTGAGGAGATCAAGCACTACCTCACCCAACCACCAGTCCTGGCAGCTCCGGTATCCGGAAAGCCTTTCCTGGTGTACGTCCGATCAATGGATCATTCTTTGGGAGCTCTACTAGCTCAGAATGATGACCAGGGGCGAGAACAAGCAATCTACTACCTAAGTAGAACGATGATCGGAGCCGAACATCGGTATAACCCGATCGAGAAGGAATGTTTGGCACTGGTGTTCGCCATTCAGAAAATGCGACACTATCTGGTGGGCCAAACCATAAATGTCATATCCAAAGTCAACCCCCTGAGGTTACTTATGACAAAGCCTTCTTCACTAAATGGCCGGCTGGCAAAATGGGCCATATTGCTATCACAATATGAGATGCATTTTCTGCCACAAAAGGCTATTAAGGGACAAGCGGTGGCGGACTTCTTAGCTGAACACCCAGATCCCAGGGCAGCCAAACTCTACGAGGATCTCCCAGATGAGGTCGCCGAAGTCTGCCTAGCTCAGACATCGTTCGAAAGTCAAGTATGGCAACTTTTCTTCGACGGTGCATCAAGGGCAAGCCCGAAGGGACACACAGTAGCGGGGGTAGGAGTGGTACTCGTCTCCCCACAAAATTACGTGATTCCCCGAGCTATCTCGTTAACCGAGCCCTGTTCCAACAATGTGGCGGAATACAACGCTCTTTTGATTGGGATGCAATTCGCCGATGAGATTGGCGTTAAAAATCTCGAGGCATACGGTGATTCTAAACTCATCGTCAGCCAAGTTCGCGGAGAGTATGAGGTCAGGCATGAAGATCTAGTACCCTACTACAACGCGACAATCCA
The DNA here is from genome assembly GCA_038442645.1 of Agave tequilana. Classification (NCBI taxonomy): domain Eukaryota; kingdom Viridiplantae; phylum Streptophyta; class Magnoliopsida; order Asparagales; family Asparagaceae; genus Agave; species Agave tequilana. Next base: position 105,100 of record JAVJIF010031338.1, read on the forward strand.
CATGGCCGAGAGGTTTTCAAACTTCTACATCGACCATGTACCGCGCAAGCAAAATGCGCATGCAGATGCACTTGCATCCCTTGCTGCCTCCTTAGCTCTTCCAGCCGGAGCAATGGAGAAGGTATTCGTCTATAGCCACGACCTATACTGCCCAAAAAGTCCCCTCGGAGACTACCAGAGGTCAACGGGAGATCGTCGCGGTAAGGAAACACTTGAAGTGTCAACCGATCCAGAGCTTAAAGACTGGCGATTCCCCTACATTGATTTTGTCTTGTACGGCATCTTGCCCGAAGACACCAGGGAGGCGGCTGCCATCCGAAGGAAAGCCTCCAAATTCTACTACAATGCGATTTCGCGAACATTGTATCGTAGATCGCATGACGGGATCCTGCTCCGGTGCCTCTCATCAAAAGAAGCCCACGAAGTGTTGAAAGAAGCCCACGATGGTACGTGTGGAGCTCATCAACCTGGCCCGAAGCTGGCAAACCGACTCCAAAGATTGGGTTACTACTGGCCCAAGATGGTTGCCGATGCTGTTGCCTATGCCAAAAGATGTCACGCCTGTCAAATACATGGCGATTTCATCCATCAAGCACCAGGATACCTCCACTCTACGACCTCTACCTGGCCGTTCGAAATGTGGGGGATGGACGTGGTTGGTCCTATCAGCCCACCATCATCAAAGGGACATCGGTTCATCCTAGCGATAACCGATTACTTCTCAAAGTGGGCCGAAGCTATCCCTTTGAAAGAGGTGAAATCTTCTAACGTGATCAAGTTCGTGAAACATCACGTTATTTACCGGTTCGGTGTGCCTCGGCGGATTGTCCATGACAATGGACCCCAGTTCATCAGCCAGGCTTTTCAGAGATTCTGCGCCAAGTTCAGAATCCAGAGTGTGTCATCAACGGCATACTATCCGCCCGCTAACGGCCTCGCAGAAGCTTTCAATAAGACTATTGGCAAGCTTCTCAAGAAATTCGTCTCGAAAAGTCAACGAGACTGGGACGATAAGTTGGGCGAATGCTTATGGGCCTATCGCACGACTGTGCGAACCCCAACTAAAGCCACGCCATTTTCCTTGGTGTACGGATGCGAAGCCGTCCTTCCACTGGAAATCCAAATTCCATCTCTTCGCGTCGCCTTGACAGCGGAAATGACAACAGAGGAGAAGCATCGACAGCGACTCCAAGAATTGGAAGCCTTGGACGACAAGCGTCTGCAGGCCCAACAACAAATCGAGCTTTACCAAGCTCGTATCACCAGAGCCTTCAACAAGAAAGTCAAATCCCGAACTTTCAAGAAAGGCGACCTCGTCTTAGCCGTCCGAAGACCCATGGTCATGACGCACAAGACGAAAGGAAAATTCCAACCCAAATGGGAAGGACCGTTTGTAGTAGAGTCAGTCTACTCAAATGGATCGTATCGCCTCATAACCTCAAATGGCGATACACTCATGATGCCAATCAATGGCAAATTCCTGAAGAAATACTATCCCTAGATGGCATTCTTCCACCGATCAAGTTAAAAATACACCTCTGATCGGAAACATCCAACGCCTCCGACGGCTAAAGATAGAGGAAAATGTTGGCTTTTAAGTCCAACATAAGTCTTCGACAACTCATCATGCTGAGGGGAATAGCATGGCTAGCCCAACTCAAACGGTAGTTGGTAAAGGCATGACAAACCCGTTGACAGCTGAGGATTTGCTAAAAATCCTAAGGGACACGTTCCCATTTGATCCGACGCCTCCGACGGCTAAGGATAGAGGAAAATGTTGGCTTTTAAGTCCAACATAAGTCTTCGACAACTCATCATGCTGAGGGGAATAGCATGGCTAGCCCAACTCAAACGGTAGTTGGTAAAGGCATGACAAACCCGTTGACAGCTGAGGATTTGCTAAAAATCCTAAGGGACACGTTCCCATTTGATCCGACGCCTCCGACGGCTAAGGATAGAGGAAAATGTTGGCTTTTAAGTCCAACATAAGTCTTCGACAACTCATCATGCTGAGGGGAATAGCATGGCTAGCCCAACTCAAACGGTAGTTGGTAAAGGCATCTCAAATCCGTTGATAGCTGAGGGTTTGCTAAAAATCCTAAGTGGACTTGATTCCACTCTTCCCTCCAAAAATCCCTTACCAATTCTCATCCATAGAATGGTAGGACCACAAAATGCAATCATTACTATGTTAACACTATACCTCTGGTAATGAATACTCTTTGTCGAGTATAAACCTTGCTTGTTAACTCTGCATAGAGTAACAAACTCTCAAATTTGCCAAGTTAACACTATACCTCTGGCACTTCAAATTCCACTTGTCAATTCTCATCAATAGAATGACAGGTCCTCAAATTGCTCCTATCGCAAGCAAATTCTTGTCAAGTTAATATCACACCTCTGACAAAACTACTGTTTAAAGTTAACATTACACCTCTAAGCGGTACCTCGAGTGCCTGTCAAGTTAATATCACACCTCTGACAGTCACCTTTCTTCAGACTTCCATATCGAAGCTGAAATGGACGATGCCAAGTTAACACTACACTTCTAGCATCCGAGTCATTGCTAAGTTCAACAATACACCTATGGCTATGACCTTTCCTCGACTTCTTTAAGCCGAGACGACTAATGCCAAGTTCAACATTACACCTCTAGCATTACTATCACTGTTAAGTTAAACATCACACCTATGACAGTGACACCCTCAGTTTTCCCAAATAAAACTGAGATGCTGATGAGTTAGGTTAATATCACACCTCTAACTCACATCCTTGTCAAGTTAACATTACACTTCTGACAAGACTACTTCTAAACCGTTAAGTTAATATCACACCTCTAACGGTAAAAATCTTACTAGATTCCCCACGAGTCTAGTTTCATTTGATATTCTCCCCAACCGAGTATCAAATTCATTTTGGAGGCAGTGTTGGTTAACATTACACCAATAAACAATGCTTCCATCAAAATCCCCAGCTGATCTTAAATCAAGTTAATCCCAAATCCTTGATAAAAGTTCACCTTCTCTGGGGGTACGCACTCCACTTGTCACTTTCTTTTATAAAGTGGCAGGTCCACCAAAATCATTCTTTTGCTTCTAAAACAAAACATTCAAGACAACAGAAAGAGGCAAAAAGAAAAGTGTCACTTTTATTGATATTCAAGCATATGAAAGTGATACAAAATGCTCTCTTATACAATAAGATTGAGTGTTACAATTAAGGAGTACAAAGAAGTCCCTCTCTCTCTCAGAGGCCGTACTCACTCCTTGAAACCGCATCTGATCCCAGGTGCACAATTGGAACCGATTGCGCCATGGCAATGACGCAAAAGTCGAAAGCGCCCTAGCTGATTAAGCTAAGAGCAATGGTGTTCTTGAGGTCCGGTGGCAACAGAAGGTCCTGCAACCCTTCGTTCAGGCGCGTCTCTTTCCCTAGCAGACCATCCAACGAACATGGGGTCACTCCTGGGGTGAGAGAGGAAGTTTAGGAGTCATCACAAAGGATGCTACCCTCCACTAGGTCCAGCGGCAGCAGAAAGTCCTGCATTCATCACCATCCCTTTCCCCAGCAGGCCACCCAACGGAATGTCCTTGATGTCACTTCTGGAGTAGGGAGAGGAAGAGGATCTTTCCGCCACCGTAACCGCCGGACCACCCTCGCCGATACTCAGCCTATCCGTCTCTTGCACCAGATCTGAAGAGACCTTGGCGAGGGTTGGGTCCTCGTCAGAGATATAATTTAATCTCTCACAAACGACGAGGACCATAATTTAATCTCTCACAAACGAACGTGGAGCAAGTTCGCCAGCCGGTATATTCTTTCTGGGGCCCAGCAAACCTGAAAAAGGACAAGCAAGCCTACCTGCAAAGAATAAGCAAGAGAGTCAGAAAATCTGGAACTCAGTACATTTTTATAAAGGAAACTGAGTAACAGAACGCGGCAGCCATTCAAGACTTCAGACGCGGGAATGACCCGCACAGTCAAACAGACGCAAGTCAAACTGCGCCACGCATAGGATTCAAACGCGGCCTCAGTTTGTACCCGCGCCTAATGCACCAGACGCAAAGAATTTCAGAACGCCAAAAATTGCCATCTCTCTGTTGGGTGAACAAGAGTTGCAAGATTCAGGTCTGAAACGCGCCAAGGCAGTAAAACGCAATGGGCAAAGCCAGCGTCAAGCGCCTGCATTCAGAGAAGTCAAGTCACTGGCACAAATTCCAGAGGAGGAATGCACCGGGACTTCATTCAGATGATCATGCCGAAGTTCAGGCTATACACATCATCGGGGGACATACCAGCAGAGACCTCTGGCCAGAGTTGGCCTCTCTGCACCCAAACGCAGGCGTCCAAGATGATCCGAGAGGGGGTTCTTCTTGAAGAGACCAAACCGAAGCGTGAGAGCTCTGGGTCATCTTCATCCTCGGAATTACCTTCGTCCATGGAGACGGAGTCCCTATCAAGAAACTCTTTTCTGAAGAAGGTGGGACTTCTCAGAGCAATCCAAAGAGAAATAATCCAAGCTTGGATCATAGAAGGGGAGCGCACCCTATTTATAGGCAGGCCCTAATAACTGCCATTAATGGGGCGTTAATTGGAACCGTCACGCACGATTGTCAAAGCCCAGTGGAGGATTGACGCGTGGAACGCCGCTTTGGGAACCGTCGCAAGCGCCGGTTTTCAACCGCCCGCGTCGGTTTTGCATTTAAGGGCAGTAACTCCTGAGTCCAATGAGGAGTTGACGCGTGGATACCTGCTTTGGGAATCAACGGATGACTCGGAATCCCAATCGACAGTGGAGACCTGACGAGCAAAGATCTCCTAAAATCTTGAGTCAGATCACATTAGACGCAGATGGGAAAGCCGCGTCCCTCAGCAGACAAGGCTGCATCTCTTGCGTCTGCCCGATCCGCGCAAGACAGATTTGCGTTATTCAGAGCTGCGTCTCACCTTGTGATTGACGCTGCGTCTCACCCCAGGGACTGACAGCCGCGTCTTACTTTACGGATCAATGCCGCGTCTCATCTTTTGATTGACGCCGCATCTCATCAAGAAGACCGCGTTCCGATTTGTGATTGACGCCGCGTCTCATCAAAAGGACTTAGTAGAATCTAAGTTCTTATGAAATGATGACCGCGTCTCACTTTATGATTGACGCTGCGTCTCAGTAAAAGGACTTAGTAAAATCTAAGTTCCGGTAGACTGACGACCGCGTCTCACCCTGTGATCGACGCTGCGTCTCGTCAAAAAGGCTTGGTGAAATCTAAGTCCCCATAGATTGATGCCACGTCTCATTCTATGGGATTAATGCCGCGTCTCGCCAAGACCGCGTCTCATTAAAAGAACTTAGTCCTACCTAAGTTCAGTAATCACGACTAGTGATCAAGAGTTGGACTCATCCACAACAGGACAAAGAAATTGGGACAAAAGCTCTAAAGAAAACTTCTATTATATCAAGAAATGATAGAAGTGGATACAAACACTCTTAATAAATAGAGTGTCCCTTTTCTTTACAAAAAAAAGAAGAAGAAAAGAAGGCTAAATGTCCTGGTTCGCCAAGGAACGGATTTGTTCCCTAAGGCGGTGAATCTCATGCTGGCGCGTCCTCTCAGCCTCCATGATAGCCCGGTCCCGCAGCTCCGCCTCAGATAAGAAATTTCTGGCAGCCAGCTGCATCCGCAGAGATTCCACCCTGGAAGATTGTAGGGATAGACTCTCTTCAGCACGCGCCGTAGCAGCCCGTTGCTCCTCAAGCTCCTTTTTGAGGGAAACAAGTTTCTCCTCATTTAGCGCAAGAACAGCTTCCGCCTTGGCGATAATGTCCCGAGTTCTGAGGATGACTTGCTCCGTGCTCTGCACACTGAGCTCAGATTCCCTCGAATCTCCGGCTAATTTTTGAAATTCAGCCTTGGAATATTCAAGGTCACGGACCTCGGCAGCGATCTGTGCCTCCGCCTCCTGTCGCTCCCGTTCCTGATCAGCTAGGAGCCTAGTCAAGGTGGCCTGGGCTTCATCAAAAGAGCCAGCATCTTCCAAAGATTCCAGCTCCCGCAGGTTATCTCCAAGTTGCTCTACCACCCGCAGGCATGCCTGGCAAGTGAAGGGCCTCCGCCAATTCGACGCTCACGGCCATATTTTCAAGAAGCCTCTGGCGAACTGGAAGGTGCTGTGTCCACGGAAGATGAGATCAATACATGATCCCATCGAGGTGAAGAATTGTTGCACCATCTGACGTGCCAGCTCCCCCATGTCTTCACCACCTAAGAAGCTTCCCGACCCTTTTTCTGTCACGGGATGAGGGATATAGGGCGGGTCTTCTCGCACAAGAGCCGTGCCGGCCGTCGATGTAGCAAGAGCAAGACTACCCACTGGCGCTTCCTGGAGCGCTGCCTCTGCAGGAGCTTCCACGACCAAGGAAGGAGTTGTAAGCACAACCTCTTCAGAAACTTCCACCGAGGATTGAGCTGTGTGGCCTTCTGGAAGGGTGCCGATCGTCGGACTCCCCACCTGAGCCCCCTCAGTCAGAGCTGCCTTACTAGGTTCGAGGTCCAGAGGCGTCGAGTCCTGTAGAATGGGAGTCTCCCCAGCTTCAGCAGTAGCCTTCTCCACCGGCGGAGTGAGAGCCTCCTCAGCCTCAATGATTGTTTCCCCTCCTGGCAAAGGGGAAGGCTCCCCAACTTCAACAGCTACCCCCTCCGAGGTTATCTCAGCGGCCGAAGCCTCAATCCCTTGGGCTGGGTCAACTCTGTTTCCATCGCCTCGACATGCGAGGAAGTTATACCTTCAGCAGGGATTATCGCCAGCGGTAACGCAGTCGATGATTCACCCCCGTATATTTTCTCCTCCGAGATGTGGAAGAATTTGCTCTGATCAGGAAGAGCGGGTTCATCGCCATGGTCGACTTCATCTTCAAAGTCACTTTCCCGATGACGAAGAAGACGATAGCGCCACGCGAGGAAGCTCTGCAACAGGAGCCTTACCCCCAATCACCCCAGTGGTAGGACTAGGGTCGACTGCCCGAGGATTGGAAATAAAGACACTAGGAGACCCCGGCTGCTGTACCTCGTCTCTCCCTTCATGAGCAGAAGGAAATTCGGGCTGAGTTGAGATTCCTGGAATCTCGACATCCTCTTCGCCCATTATGTCAACCTCCGGTGACTCAGCATCACCAGCAATAAGGGGTCGCTCAACAAGCTCCCCTTCCTCCACGGTCTTGCTGCGTGACCTAGGAGCACGGACCAAGCTTGGAAAATCTTCATCTTCCAGCGGTTCCTCAACTCTAACAGGGACACCTTCAGGAGGAACCTCAACTCCAGCAGAGATAGCTCTGGATTGAGAGACTTCAGCCGTTAAGTCCCTCCGAGCCTTCTTTGGGGCAGGCTCAACTACAGAAGCAGAGCGTCGACGACGCTTCCTCGCCAATTGCTTCGACCTCCTTGCCGGTCGCGGCTCCACTCTCATTGCTGGTGGCTCCGCCCTCGTCGCTTGCGGCTTTGCCCTTGCGGTCGCGGTCCGCCCTCACTACTGGGGGCTCCCTCCTCGATCGTTTCTCGACCTCCCTCTGAGCTTTCAGGTACTGGTCGAGGAGTTTAGTACGTTTACTGGATTCAGACCTCTCCTCGAGACTGGCATTGATACTCTCAAGACATGAAGACTCCGGAATAAGATCTGGCGTCTGGCGGCTTGGGAGTACCAAATACAGAAGCTGAAGCTCATACGGCACTTAGGCGCCTCGTCGGGTAGATGGAACGTTGCTCCCGTCCCTCCAGTCACACTGTAATACAAGCCGGGCGCCTTCGAACAGGTTCCCGTCAAAGGCAAGTTGAGCATTGGGATTCCCGACGTAAAGCTGATCATAGCCAAATTGTCGGGGCAAAACGACTTGGCATATACGGTTCGATAGTGCAGGAAGTTCCTTGGCGAAACAGCACATATCCTGGTCGTATATTGATCAACCACCAGAAGGCTCCAGCAGGCAATTGCGAGAAGTCATCCCGCCCAGCGACATCCGTGACAGCTCCCCGGGGGCTGCACCTTGAACCTCTGGAAAACAACGGTTAAGCTGATAGTTCGTGGCACAGGAAAGACGCTTCCTAATGTAATACAGGTAGGTGTCATGCCACTCCGAACGTTCCAGCCACTGCACAAATGGGATATGATCCACGCTCCCACGCGCCGCCGTCATTAAAGATGGGCAATGCATCACGTACCAAGCCATGAGGTACGTGTAAGGCAGCTCAATCCGCGGGTTGGGGTGCCTCACCGTCGGGTTCCCCTCTGAGTCGGTATACGGCTCCCCACGAGAATTAGCAGTCTTTGGGGGTTCGCAGAAGCTCTTGGTCAACACCCGCAGCCCGCTTTGAATACCAGCCACCACGGCGGGAAGAAGGGCTATGGGGTGGCCATGAGCCAAGAGTACCGCGGGTACACCACATCTGCCACAATAACTTCATGTGGTAGCGTGGGCACCACACACCTCTTCAGCCACAACATCAGGAAGCCCGCCAACAGCGCCTGATCAGAGATAGGGGTCCGGGCTTGATGGTGAAAGCTCTCAAAGACCAAGTCAGGGTCGAAGCCGTCCTCGTTCGACTCCGTGGTGTAGAACTTGTCAGAAGCTGCGTCGATCCTGTCTTCAACTTCCCCACCAGAACTAGGAGCTAGTCGGATTACTGGGAGATCTTTATTGCTGACATTATTAAACAGATAATCAGCCCAGGATAGTTGCTTGACGCCCTGACCTCCAGGCAGTTGTCTGACCGCAGATGTAGAAATAGCACATCACCTCCCAGTAGGTCTCATACACTTGAGGAGATTCTTTTTCCAAAAGGCGCAGCTCCCTGGTGGTTGGGACAAATTCCTCGTAAGGAATATCCCCTGACGACAACCCGGAGACCTCATACAACTCGTGTAGGGCAAGGCCCATCTCTCCGACCGGAGTAAAGAATGTCCCCGTCCGAGGATTGTAGCGCTCCAGAATCCCAAATAAGTTATGAGAACTATCGGGACGCCCCACTGCACGGCCCTGACTGCTGGGTACAGCCCCACACGCTTCAGCGGCCCCTCAAGATTGGTAAGGACAAAACCCACCATCCTGCCCCACCAGTAGTTCCCTGGAGAATGGACCCATCCATACGCACGGAAGTCGACAGGATAGTCACCCCCTGCTTCTATGAAGGAATTGAGGAAGGTGGTAGCAAGCTCCGGGATCTCTCCAATTGGGATTTCAGGCTTGGACGACGCAGGGAAACAGTCCGACAACTGACCCGTCATGACTATCGTGGCGGTCTACCTTTTGGAGGCCAAAGTCACCAAGGGCGATCTCAGGGATATACTGGGAAATGTCCCATTCCATCTTCCGGGGGACAGACATGTGTTGAAAGTAGGACATCGGGAACATCCTCTCCATGTCTGGGAAGAAAGAATCTTCCGCCATTTATCTCACGGAGCCATTTATAGGTCCCCTCAGACACACGACGGCCATCATCATAGATATGATCCCCAAAGAAGAAGGCAGGCTTCTCCAACCTGACGCCGTCATCCGTTTGACGCGCGGCATCGGTCATAAGTGCCCGAAAGGTTCTCCTGTTAACATTAGAGAGCCTGCGATCCAGTAACTGGTCAGCAGTCACGGGACACTCATTCTTTGCACAAAGGTCAGACGGTGGTCGGCAACACCCACGCGTCCAAAGTGGTGCATCTTGGCGAGTGAACCTG